>BMAV01007249.1:99347-152233 GCA_019973955.1 Trichonephila inaurata madagascariensis
TTATACAAGTAAAGAAAGCCTGTGCAATGCCGGGGGCCATGCAGCTAGTGCATTTATTAAACTCTATATATTATACGTATGTAATCGTTTTATGTTTAATGTTATTTTTTAAACTTAAACTATAAATATTTTATATTCTTTGTTAAAAAAATTATAGTAAGAAATTCAATTTAACAATACTTTTTAGAAGATATTTGACATCATTTTCTTCACAAAGCAAGTCATCAAGATTTGATTGAAAGCTGATGCAATTTTTAAAATTGACGATAAATGTTGATTGTTTAATACTTCCACAAACATAACTATTATTCGCATAACAAATAATAAATTTTAGGAAACTGATCCACTCTCTTAGAAATGTGTATAAAAATCTAGAATACCAACTTTCATAGATCTTTGTTTCAAAAAAAGAATCACATTGAATTGGAAGTGATCTTGTATGTAAGTTTTCATTAACAATTTCAATATCGATAGATAGAGGTCAGGTAAAAATGCAAAGTTGTAACTCTGAAAGCTTTTAAATTAAAAAGATCTTCGATCTATAATTCAGTTTCTAACAATTTAATTTAATGAACATATTCAGTAAATTTTAATTTATAGGATTTAATCAATAGATATTGATATAGCTTTCAAAGTGAGGCAAGTTTTCTTTTTCTATTTATTTTCGCCATAGTAATAAGTTTTAATATTATCAAATACAGTTGTAATAACATGATTTTTTGCCTTAAAGTTTAAAATTAAGTTGATTAAGATGACTTGTAATATCAACTGAGAAAGCCAGGTTCTTTATCCATTGTTCATCTTTTAATTCAGCACATTTATAATTTTTGTTTCCCCAGAAGTTTGTAATTTCGTCCAGCAATGTGAAGAATCGTTTTAACACTTTATGATTTGAAAGCCATTGAACTTCTGTATTTAATGTGATAAATTTTTGTATTCACTTTCTTTATTTCTTCCAGAAATTAAGCAAATTGACGATGATTAAGTCTATTTTCTCGAATGTAATTTACAATTCTGGAGACTATTTTTAAAGCATGTCGCTATATTTAAAACTTTGAAGCACAATACATGCTGATGAATAATACAATGAAACTGTTCAAAGTTATCATTACCATGCTGTTTGCATGTTTCTTTTAATTTTACAACAACTCCATTAGTAATACCGGTCATGGTAGGCACACCATCATACAAGATAAACCAACTTTTCCAATGGTAACTTATATTTCTTCAAAACATCTATAAATACATTTAAAATACCACATCTCCAATGGTTGTATTATGAATATAAATGATTTCCAAAAGTTCTTCACTTATTTTTTTAATTAACCTTGCATCTACGAATAAAAAGGACTAGCTGAGCAAAATTTTGAATATCTGTACTTGCAATAAAGTAGACTTCAAATGTTGATATTGTTGAATTATGCTTATTTCTAACTATTTCATTAACTCTGCTAGCTGCAATATTTCCACTTAAACTTTTAATTTGATTTGTTTGTGTTGGACATAATGTTTACCGCTGTTTTAAATAAATATTTCCTTTTAAATTCCCTTTCAGTAAATGATTTTGATCTGATTACATGATTAAATGTGATATATTTTTGCAGCATCTGTATAGTCTGCAACACATTTAATGTGAGTACACTTTATTGTTTTTAAAGAACTGATTTCAATTTGGATTTCTCTTCATGATATTTTGCGTAGTTTGCTTCATGATTTGTGTCATTATGACTTTTAAGATTATATTCCTCAGCAACAGAAATAGAATTTCTAGTTATCAAGAATATTTTACTATTATTTTGGACACAGAAAATATTGCATTTCCAATTTTCTAGAAAATGACATTTCTCTTGAATTGATCTTTCTTTACTCATTGTTCAAATTTTATTAAATAACTTTTTAGCTTTATACTTTATATAATTAAAAATCAAAATCCTCTTTTATTTGGAAATGATTAAGCATACACTGCCCTTTATCTTAACTGTCTTGAATATTTTTTTAAGCTTTAAAAAACATCTCTGTGTCTGCCTCTTGCTGATTGGATGCTCCAAACAGAGGAAGACAAATAAAAGTCACATCCGCGAAGAATCGGTGTACCATCCATAGTTAAGAATATGCATAATGCATTTCAGAATTTAATAAAAAGTCATTTATTTTAGTAAAATTAAATGAAAACATTTATATAAAATATAAAATATTTTGAATCTAAAGGCCATTTCTATTAAAAAGGATTTTCTTTTAAAACAAGAACAGGCAAAAGGCAAATATATTGTAGATTTATATGTTTAAAAGGTTCACCTCAAATAAATTTTAAAAAGAAAAAACTAAAAACTTGATGTTTAAAAAATTTTAAGAAGAGTCAGTGGGCCGCAACTTACATATTGGCTGGCTGCGTGTTTGACCCCCTGCCCTAAGTGATTTAGGTGGGGGGAGATAGTGTGTGGGCAAAAGGGGATTTAGTATTGTAAAATACAACTATAAAAAGTACCCTAAAATGTAATTTTTTTATTAAGGTTCGGAAAATATGTAATTGCTGCTGCATTCAATATGAAAGAAAACTACCTCTTTAGAAATTTTTTCAGAATAATTTATTCTAAGAAAATTGCTTACTTAAAAAGATATATCTACAACTTTTATTCTCTGATGTAAAACCAAAATATGTCAATTGATTTAGAATTCCTGAAGAATATTTAATAATATAGAATTTGTATTTATTGTGCATTTTTTTTGTTCATGCTATTTTTTGTTGTATATTTCAGCTATAAAAATATGAGGATTTATTGTATTGAATTATTAATGCAAATGAGTTTCTGTCATAGAATATAATTTTTACAAAGATTTTCCCTTCAATGTCTCTGTGTGTGCATGAATTATTTTATTCTTGAAAGGAATAATGGCTTAAAAAACTAAAAAAAAATTGAATAATACCACATGTAATGTTTAAATATTCTTAAATATTTATTATTTTTAAATTTTAAGCAATTGTTTGAATTTTATTCTTTAGAATTATTTTATTCTCACTTTATGCATCAACTCATGCACATGAAGAAATTCAGAGTTACTACATGACTCTGTGTTTCTTTCTAACTACATTCTTTTCTAAGAGTTAGTGAAATTTCTCTTTTTCTTTTTAGACAAAAAGAATGATTCTGAATTTTTAAGTTTTTTTTTTTTATTTTTTGCATTTATGTATTAAACGACTTTTTGAATTTGATGTATGTTTTTTAATATTCATTCTTCAGAAATAAATGATTGAATCAAAATGGATTTTTAGTAGGATTTTTCAATGTGGAAAACATACACATTGGTTAAGTCATGTGATAAAAACTACATTTGTTTTGGCTAGAAAGTGATAACATGTTGCAAGTCTGTAAATGACAAACACTTCCTTCTTGATTTCTTAAATGCATGTCAAGATGAGTGAATATGTGCATTATCGACAAGAAGACAGGTGCCTTTTATGATCATACCATGCTGTTTATTAATCAGAGCATCATGCAGTTTGTTCAGAAATAGCCATTAGTGTTTATCTGACTTTTCTATGTGTAATGTATTATGATGATTCCATGACGTCCAAAAAACAGACAACATGACCTTCCTTGCAGGTTTCTGTATGATAGCTGTCTTGGAGGGGAAGGTGATTTGCTGTGCTCCCTTTTCTTGCTCATCTCTTTAGTCTCTGGATCATATCTATAGTTTCAAGATTCATCTATAATTATCAGTTTACCAAAAAAAATTCTCCTTGTCTTGCACCAAAAAATTTATCTCACAACAGATCATGTTGTGTCTGTTTCTGAAAAAAAGAGCCAGTAATTGCATTCTGACATTTGCAACTGCCTGAATAATTTTCTGCATTGCTGCAAATAAGATCAATTTCATTCATGATAATTTGGATGGTTGCTTTTTGGTCTAATACAGGTAGAATGTCCTCCAATATGTTTCACTGTGGAAGCATTGTTTGTGAGTGAAGGTCTTCCACTTTCTGAATTGTCTTTGAATAACATGTTGCCAGTTTAAAAATTCCTTTTCTAGTTGACTAAATATCATATGACAGGCTATCATTTCCACAAACTGCCATAATTTCATTGTGAATTAACCAGGCAATATAATCTTTCAAATGAAAGAACTTGATCATATTGTGAGCCTCCATTTTATCCATGTTATAGGTTACCTTAATCTACAACTTCCTGGAACCAAACAAATCAACATTTATAGTTGTAACTAGGGATTGCACTATCAGACCAGAAGTTCAGTACCGGTATTCAGTATTTCTTAGAACTTAATACCAGGATACCGGTAGTAGAAATTTTAGAAAAAAAAAACAAAACAGAAAACACTAGATGCTTCTTTGTTTTACTTACCAGTTTTATTAGAAAGTGCAAATATCACAAAAAATAATCCGTAACTTATAAATTGTACAGTATATAAAGAATCACAAAAAAAAGTGTGAATATCAGTATTCAGTCTGTGGTGCTATTATAAATTTTTGAAATGTGATCTTAAAAAACATAAGGCATCAATTGTACTGTCATTAAGACTGAAACGTAATTTTGTGCAAAAATTACCAACTGTAGAAAATGCTCTTTCGGCATCTATGCTAGTTGGTGGTACTGTTAGCAATGAGCGATATACTTTTTCCAAGTATTTACCTTTAAATCCCTCATCTTCAAATAAATCGATTTCTCATTGGATGGTTTTGGATATAGCTGCTTTCTGTACTGTATTTTGGTTTGTTGAAATGTTTTTAATCATCGCTAATTCTAATTTTTGTTCAAGGGACAATTCCTTTTCACTATCGATATTAGTGTCGTCGTCATCTTCGAGAACTGTAACGAATTCTTATGAATGTGGATAGTTTGTGGGTAAAAAGTTTTAAGTAAGTTTACTATAAACTTTATCACATTTGACTTAGTTAGTACTGATACAGTTCTGGATATTAAGTCGAATTCACTGTCGGAAAAATTAATTTGCAGGTTTAAGTTGATCATTGCCTTTTTGATTCAATTTTTCAGTTTCAAAAATCGTTCCATCATTAGGAGTAAACTCTTTCAACATGTTTTAGAATCTAATATAAGCAAATGTTCTGTTTTATTTTCAGTTAGTATATATTTTTGTAATAAGGCATTTTTTGTAGGGAAACGTTTAAATATCTTAACAATTTTTCGAACTTTATTAATTATAGGAAGCATTTCTTGATGATTTAATATTTCATCCTCATTAGCAATATCTTCAACAATTACATTGTCATTATCTTCATTGTCAGTATCACTCTCTTCAAAGTCGGAATCTGAAGTTTCTGTATCCACAGTATTTAAATTCTTCTGTTCTTTATTTTTTGGTATAAAACATCTATTACTCCTAATTGAATTCTGTGAGCATAGCACAATTGCTGATTTGCACCAATCAACCTTCCAACTTTTCTCGTAACTGATGCTCCATCAGTTGTTATGGATATAATATCTTCTTTCAGGAATAATTCATATTTCGCTAATTTAGATTTAAGAACTTCTACACATTTTTCGGCTGGCATACTTCCTGAGATATGTATAAATCCTATATTCCAAAACTTTTTTTCTGAATGAATATTTATATTTAAATAGCGTCTATTTCTTACACTTGTTCATTCATCAAATATAAGACTAAACTTTTCACCAGTTACTTTTAACTGTATTAGCTCGTGTTTAAAAGAATTGCGAACACCGTTACTGTAGTTTATCATAGTTCTTTTTATAGTATTAATCAACGGTGAATTTTTAAAACCTCTGGCAGATAGTGATTTCTTAATCCAATAGAAGTGAGAAACACTCGAAATGGCAAACTATCTAATGCTGTCATTTTACTTACAATTTCATCCAAATTATCTTTTTTTTCCCCCGAAATAATCTAAAATTTTTAACGGCTTGGGCTTAGAAACTGTGCTTAAATTTGTACCTTTATCGCAATTAGGTTCTTTCCTCTTTAACAAATTTGTTTCAGGTTTCCTTTTTAAATGTGTATGGAGTACGCTTGTACTTCCTCCATTCACTTTAATAACTCTAGAACATTTTTTACATTGTGTCAATATATTCTTTTCATCATATAAATAAGGAAACTTAACCGAAGTATTATCAACTGATTCTGAAGTTCATTAAAGTTATTCTTATTCAGTATTATGGTTATTATTTATGAGTGTATATATAATGAATCTGAGAAATATTTTGAAACCTTAAATATGAAATGTAAATAACAAACTCACCAATTTAAAAAAATATCGAATTATTACGAATATCAGACTACAAAACCTGCATGAGTGTAGAATCGCTCTGAGCTAAATAGGATAGTTTTGGCCTTGGATGATTCACATATTTTAAAACTTCTTTTGATTTAAGATACAACTTTGTATTCACAGTCTAATTAATTTAGCCCATTTGGGAGACATTGTAGTAACAGGTGTTGATGGATGAAGGAAGGCAGAAGAGCTTAAATCAACGAGAACATAGTTAGGAGTAGTGTATTTAGCTCTATTTATCACAGAAATAATTTGTCTATATTTTTAAGTTCAGATTAGTAGTTTTTAATCCTGCAATTCAAGCAATGGAAAAATCAGATGGTGGATTTAATGAGTTGCTTGGAGAACTATAGAACCAGCTAGGAAAAATAAAAATAAGAGCAACGGAATATCTTCACCTTCTGAAATGGATGTAAAATTATTTCATTTATAATATTTTAATCATGGTTCAATAATTAAAACTATAACAAAAAAACATATTCTATTTTGCTGTGTTGGCGATCCCTGAACATAAGTGGAAGCAATGTTAAAAATTTCTAGTAAATACCGAAAAACCGGTTTTAAGCTTTTGAATACCGGTATTTCAAAATTGTACCAATAGCTCAAAATACCATTATTTGGTATACCAGTATTGCAATCCCTAATTGTAACTTACAATACTGTGTACATAAGGATAAATAAATATGCAATAAATTCTATATCTAGATAACTTGGTTAGTATTAATTAAAATCCCTACATATATTTCATCACTGTTAATAATATTCTGGAATATAATTGAGATTTTAGAATATTATCAATGTTAATCTTAACTTCTGAGTGTTAGGTTTTTTTTCATGCATCCTTCTCAATTTTATAAAATCATCCTAAGGGGGTAACAGACGTGAAGACATTTTTTCTACAACAGATAAAATATTGTGAAATTTCCAGTTATTTTAATAATATTGAAATTTCTAAATTGCTTTATTTATTAAATGTCTTTTTAATTTTCTACTATTATTTTTATAGAGAATTTATTTTTCCTTTGAATCATGTAAAAGAGAATCATACCCAAAAATACTAAATTAAATACAAATGAAAAAAACTACTAAAATTAGTATCAACTGAAATTTTGAGAAATCAACTTTATTTAAGTAAAAATCTTATTGATGTTTATTGGTACATTTGTTATAATGTATAATCATTAATGAAAAGGTGGTTCTTCCTAACAAAGAAATGACAAATTTAATGTTCATTATCTTAAGCTACTTTATTATTTATTATATTAAAAAAGGCTGTCTGAATTTTTGGTGTTGTCTTCAATTTGATTTTATAATGCTAATTTAACCAACAATTAATATATTGTGCAATATTTAATGAAAAAATTGTTATTTTTTTAAAAAGAAGTGGACAGTGATGTCAGCTGTTATAATTTTTCTATTGTATTCTCATATATTACTGTATAAAGAAAGGGAGGGGAAAAAATACAGGTGCCTGAAATATGTTGCTTTTATATTTTAAGCGTATTTTTCAGATATTAGTGATATATATTTTGTACTTTGTTTAACCTTTTAAGTATTACTGTTTTTCTTTTGAATAGATCATTTGATGATTTAACTCCAGTTCATATTGCTGCAATGTGGAATAACTGTTCTGAATTGGATAAACTTTTGCAAAATGGTGGAAATCCATGGCTTACAGATAATGAAAACAAAAACTCGTTTGACTTAGCAATTGACAATTCTGCTTATGAAGCTTATCAGTTACTTCATCGATATCTAGCCGAAGACAAATTAAACTTTCGACATAAATCATCTAAAGCTAGTGATAAGTTTATGGAATGTGAAGAACATATGTATAAAAAACCCCTTGATGAGGACTTTATGAATTCTTCATTTTTTAGTGCCAAAGAATATTTTCCTGTATTGTTTTCATCAACTGAGGATGAGTCTGGGGATTTTTTCCATAATGTTAGTAGGATATTGAAGAAAAAGTTGTTGAAAAACCAAAATCCTGATCAAGACTTAACTCAAAAGAATCTTACTGTAAATATTAATGATAAACTTACTACTGAGAACAAAGGACTTGATTTGTTAAGCGATACTGATACCAGCTATTATTCAGTGTGTTCTAACAAAATAAACCAGGAAAAAACTCATAATAATGCAGCAATTTTTTCATCTGATGAAATCGAAACTACTGCTACAAGTGAGAATAAGATATTTTCTGGAGAAGAAGGTTCTGAAAGGATTGTTGAAACTGATATTGAAAGTGGAATTTCATTGATAGAAAAATGCATTGCATCTGATAAATATTCTTATTCAAAAGTTTATGAATCTTACTGTGAATGCATTATTAATGACTGGAAAACTTGCCAATCAAGAAGTTCTAGCTGTTCAACTTGGAGTAACTGTTCTATACATTCCACTTTTTTCATAGCAGTACCTGATGAATATAAAATGCTCAGCAATTCAAAGATTCACCAAGAGTTGAAACTCAGGGGTGATGATCCAGGTCCAGTTACAGATTCCACTCGTGAAGTATACTTGCGCCGTCTAACAAGACTTAAGATGGGATGTAACACTTCGTGTATTCTGCCAACACCTAGTAAGTTTGAATCTTTCTGTATGCATTTTTGAATTATTGATTTTTGCTTTTTAAATATACTTGGCTGTATTAAAATACCATTATAATTTTTTCTTAATTTTTAAGAATTTTTTTTTTCATGATTTTTAAAGGCATTAAGAATTTTAAAAACAAATCTTTCTGCTGCATATTTTATATTTGAGAGAGGTGATTGTTTACTAAGGGTAAGGTTTAAAATTTATTTTCATTCACAAAAATCCTGAGAAAAAAACATTGAAATGTTTAGCGATATTTGAAAATAATTTTTATCATATTGGGAGAAGGCACGCACTTGATACTAACATTAGTGGTTGCGTGGGGTGGTGAAGTCACCACAATCCTTTTTTTATTATTATTTTTATTGTACATGACAAAAATCTTAATTCCAGTGAATAATTTAATTAAGAGAAAGTATACTTACCTATTTTTAAGGACTTTTCAAGTTTTGTTTGATAATTTGAGAAAAGATTCAATCAAACTGAACTAAAATGTTTCAAATGTGCGTGACTTTAATGAAGAACACAAATCACAGACACTATTTGCTAACATTATGGGAATGATTTTTGCATGCAAAGCTCTCATATTTTGCTCAAGTTATTGTAATTTTATTATCCTTTGATGATTCATAATAGTATGTTGAACTTTTCCTAGCTTGTGTCTTTTTGATAGGTGATTGTGTCTTTGTGATCGATACACTTTCTATATTCAAATCTTTCTTGATTGAGTTTTTTAGGGGTAGCATTTGAAAATTTTCCTTTCAACTGGAACGTTTCATGTCCATCTCTTTTCTGAGATTTACTTTCGCTATCATGATTAATATCCATTATTTCATCAGATTCTTCCATTGCTTGATCAGTTTTAACTTCTTCTAATAGAGATCGCAGATGCCCATTTCTTTTTTTTTTATATATTCTGTTCATTTACATTAATAAACCATACTGAGTTGTACAACACAGCTATCGAAACTACTAATGTTGTTTGTTCATAGAAAATATTTTGGAACAAAAGCGGTCTTGCGGGGAACTGAAACTTCAAGTATCTTAAGATTGTAAAAAACATTTGCCATACCCAAAAAGAGAGATGTGACAAAGACAATTTAGTTTCCATGAAGACTGTCATGTAGGAGGATTCTGACACAGCCATTGGTAACAAATAAAGAGTTTTCCCAGAATGTATTTAAATATATCAAAATTTTTAAAAATGAATTATAAATTTGGTATTGTTTTTATCAAATTTTGATGACTTTGGTAAAATATTTTATATATCTTTATTGAATTAAGTTTGCTTTTAGTCTCTCTCATGAAAGTCTATATCTCTTTCCTTTTTTAAATGGCCATTTTTATATGATTTTCTTTTCAGTTCTTAGATATTCTTGTTCTCTTCTGAAGCAGAATTTTATATATCTATGACAGGTTTTCTTTCAACCTGGGATGGTGTATTGAAAAGAAAATAATGAATTTATGACTAAAACTTTTGTACAAAGTTGGTTACTTCTTGAAGTAATTGCTAGATATGCTTTTTGAAACTATCTTTGAAGATGTTGATGTTGAATAAGGACTAGATGCAGGGAGATCAAACATGTTCCACTTAAACTACTTCAAAAGCTTTTGGGTTACAGCATCAGTCTGAGAATGAGCATTAACATGAATAAGAACAACTCCGTATGTAGGCATTTTTCTTTTGTTTTGATTGGCTCTTTGCAGTCATCATAATGTCTGATAGTAAACAGCTGCAATGATTGTCAACCCTATAGATCCAAAAACTCAACAACCAACATACCTTTTTGGACCTCAAAAGCTATAGCAAAAATCTTTTGTGTGGAATTAATTTTTTGAACTTCAGTTTGTTTGGCGAGTTTGATTGCATCCATTTTTATGCTGTTCTTTTGTTTTTGAAATGACATAATAAATCTAAGTCTCATTTCTGGTAACAATGAATTTCAAGAAATCTGCACCTTCTGTACTGTAATAGGTGAAGAATATAATAGGTACAGAAATATCTCTCAGTACTGATTCTCCATATTTAGGAGGGAGATCTATTTACACTTTTGTACTGTAAAGGCTCTTTAAGGATCATATTAAGAGATATTTTGAGAAATTGCTCACCCAGAATTCACTTATAGTGAACCTCCATTTCTGTTAATTCAATTAATCAGCTTATTGAAAAAGATCAACAGACTTGCATCCTAGTTCTCTTTCATCACGAAGATCCATTTGTCTGTCTTTAAATTTTTTTTACACTATTCATGCCCCCCAATACCATCACTCACAAAATTTTTACAGTACAATTGGCTCATTTTTGAATAAATTTCTGCTGCACCATTCCTCTCTACTTGAAGAAAGTGAATAACACTACAAAACTCACATTTGATGATAACAAGCCAAGTTGACCCGTTTGCAGCTTATCTCAAGCTGGCATCGGTAGTAGCAAAGGATATGGTTAGAGAATGTTCAGTCACCACCATGCATCATTACCTTCTATTTATAGAAAAATTAATCTCTTACATTATGTTCTTGCTGAATAAACTTACTGTAATAAATCACTTCTCCTTTAAACATGTGAATACAAACTAAAATGACATACTTACTATCTTTTAATTGTAGAAGGGTTGAATTATATGCTACCTTCAAATAAATAATCACTAAAAAGAGTTGTGATTCTCTTGATCAATTACCTAGCATGTGACTAAAAGGCCTGTGTTACTTTAATCTTCTGGAGTATCAATATCATAGTGTTTAATTTATCTACAATATCATACTGCAAATCTTTCCAGTTTTATTTATGTTCAGTGTCTTCAAATCCACTGCTAACAGTGCTCTACAAAAACACTACTGTTTGTCTAATTGTTTAGCAGATTGATCAGAGATATATGTATAATGTTTTGAAATTTTATATATTTTTATTTTATGGAAACTCTCTCTCTATTGTATTTTCTTAATTGTATGAAATAAATAGTCTTTAAATTTTAAAGTAAATTATTATTTTTAATATTTTATTTATAGAATACTCTCCAGAAGTATACATATTCCTGGATGGCAAATTAAATGTAGACAGAGTCCAAAATTTAATGAATTCCATGTCAGATGAGTTTAATTGTACTGGTTCTGATGTAAAGTGGAGAGGAGGAAATCAAAGATGTTCCTTTAATTATTTTTTGTTGGATCCAAGAGTAACTCAAAACTTACCTGTGAGATTGAAATACCTCACTTTTGAAAAAACGCTTTTAACATTCCTTGATGCTCTATTTTATGTTGGAAAAGGAACTAGAGGAAGGCCATACTGTCATCTTTTAGAAGCCGCTAAAGCGATTCATGATCCAAAATTGGTATGTTTTTAATACTCAATAGTACTACTTAATATTAATTTTCAAATAGTATAAATATTTTTATTAACAAAGGAAAAACGAATCCATCTAAAATATATCCCTTCTATATATGTGTGTATAGTATATATTACTTCTATAATATTTTTAATACCAATTAGCAATTCCTTTACATTCAGTGGGAAATTATATCTCCTTATTAACCATTTTGATTGGAGACTTTTCATGAGATACTTTGCTTAGTCTTCATTTTTTATACCTCAATATGAATTGGATTTATTTAGCTTAAAATATATTTATTTCAATATTTTATTGGAGAAAAATAGTAGACATTGATCAGTGAAATGATGGTTAAATTTTAAGTTATAAATCTTGAGTGCAAATGTGGTAGCTATTTTACTCAAACATATAATAAAAGTATGCACTTGTTACAAAGTAGGAGTGTATGTAATTATATAAAAAGTACTATAACAACCGACATCCTCACATTAATATTATAAGAATAGGGGGGAAAGAATTAAAATAATCTGTGTTTTTGATTTTTTATGCTATTTTAATTGATTAGTTATGAAAGTTAAACAATACTGATTTATTAAAGTATTTGTAGAAATAGGTAATAAAAGAAAAATAATTTGAAATAAACCTATGTGGAATATCGTACTCAGACATAAACATGTTCCTCCTTCTAGAAAAAGTAAGAAAAATAATTGAACTAATTAATAAGAAAATATTGTCTTCAGATGTCAAAATAGTCCAACTAAGAGTATAAACATTTACAATAATCCCAAAGAATAAATGTCTTTGAATGGTAATTTAAAATATTTTTCTGCTTTGGTGTTTTTTTTAACAATTTAAACTGCTAAAAATGTCATAAAATTAAGTTAAATTGTTATATTTTAAGTAAATTTAGATTGAAACTTAATTTTATTTGCATTTATAAGCAAATAAACTTTTTATAATCAATTTTTTCTGGATCTTTATTATCTTGTTTGTGATTAGACAAAAGTGCTAAAGAAATAATTCTATGTTGATTGTGATAAAAAAAAGTTTGATTTGTATAAACAAGGTTTAATTAATTAAGTCTAAATATAAGCATTAGAATAATCTTAATATTATCATTAAATTTGGTTAAATTATCATAATTGGATCCAGATTTAAAATAAAGCATTTTTCAATCATGACATTTTTTAAATTTAATTTATTTTCCCAGGATATAATAGTTCCATATGTTCACTCAGTTTCAATTGTCTTATATAGCTGGGAGACAAAAACAGTTGTAAATACTATTATGAAAAGAAATTTTAATGTCTAAATCAGAGGATCCCAAACTTTTTTGTCTCATAGACCCCTTGCCATGTTTTTTGGTTTGGGGTGTTACCCCTACTTAACTAACTTTCTAACTGTATAGTGAAGTATAGTATTTAAAACTTAAGACACACACATATTAGTTAATTAAATTAAAATTTGATTAATATATAAAATAACTTGCATACAGTAACAGATCAACAAACAAATGCTTTTAAAGGAATGGATAAATTTGGTGCTTCATTCATTCTGGTGCTTCCAAAATGGCTGATATTCATTTCTAAACAACTTTAAGATCTTTGTTAATGCTTATTCCGAACAGTTCTTATGATTTGACATTTTTTTTCAGTGTGACCATATTAATTCATTGCCTACTGTGCTATTACCATAGGCAAAGCATTCTCAAACCTAGTTTCAAAATCTGAATAAAGGGCATTTAAATGTTGAACATAGGTTAAAACATCATTTTCCTAGTAGCATTTTTCTCCCAAATTGAGAAATAGAAAAATTCAGGATGTCCAGTATTATACTTCTTAGCTTAACCCTGCTGTTCTGTTCGGGTCTATATGACCCCAAAAAACATTTATACGTTCATAAAAAAATATAGGACAGGGATATTTTCATGAAACTTCTTGACATTGTAAATATACAATATAAATATGTACTCCTAGAGGGACGTATGAAGAGAGCACGTGCAAAGTTAAAAAGTTAGTATGAATGGCAGTGGGCCAAATCTGCCATCGTAACCTGTTATTGCAACATTTCATTTTTTCTGCTGTACAGTAAAAGAGTTGTGCCTGTGAATGGGAAAGAGAAATGGCAAATTGCAAAAATTTGAGTCAAGCTGAAAAAGCTAAACTAATTGAAGCTTCTGACAGCGAAGAAGAAACATTTAAGCATGAAAATCATACATGATGAAATTGAAAGTTCTGACAGAAATTTTGATATCAATAATCAACAAATGAACTATAAAGAGAGTATTTAGTCCAAGAATCATGAAATAAAGTAGCAGTGAATCCATTGCCACATTCTTCCCAATCAACAGCTCTTAATATTATAAAAACTGTGTCAGGGGTCACAAGATATGCAATGGTAACAGACGTAAAAAGTGCAGTTGAAGTAGTATTCAATTCAACAAGTGAAAACGAAATCATAAAAATGGCTAATATTAAAGGAGAAAAAGTTTATGGGGCAAAGAAAAAATATCAAAAGTAAAACTTTTCCAAGCATATATTAGATTATCATTGTTAGCTGGTGTTTATAAATCATATGAAGAATCAACAAAAAGCTTGTAGGATACAGAAACTGGCAGAAATATATTTCATGTGACCATATATCTCAATATTTGCACTATGCTGAGGGTTATACATTTTGATAATAAATCCATTGGTCAAGAAAGAAAAAGATTGGATAAATTAGCTGCACAGTGCGAGATATCTGGGAAACGTGGATAGAAATTCTACCAAAATTATGTAGTCTGAATGAAAATATTACTGTTGATAAACAATTAGTAGGATTTCATGGCCGATGTCCTTTCAAACAGTATGTACCATCAAAATATGGACTTTATGTGACAGTAAGACTTCGTATGCACTGAAAAAAAATTTATACACTGGACAAGAACAAGGGTCAAAGCCAAAGAAAAATGAGGGATTGCGAGTAATGTGTGATCTCACTTATGGGTATTCGGGGACAATATTACATGCAATAATTTTTTTCACATCTTACAACTTAGGGCAACTTCTTCTAAAATGGAAAATGACTAGCTTCGTACCATTAGAAAAAATAAACCAGAACTTTCTGAAGAAATGCCAAATAAAGAAGTTCACAGCTCATTATTTTACAGAAAACACAGCAGTTGTAAACTACATCCCCAAAAAGAACAAGAATGTTATTCTTATGAGCACTTTGCATTGTGGCAGAGAAGTTAGCTACAGACCTGATAAAAAATCATTAATAATCTTAGATTATATTTGAACTGAAGTGGCAGTGGATATTCTTGATCAACTTATAAACACATACACTTATAAAAAAAGAACAAATTGTTGTGTGGCCCATGATAGTATTCTATAACATGCTTGATATTTCTGCGTACAATGCATTTGTTCATTGGACTTGCACACAGTGATTGGATTGAAAAGAAACTTACTAAACGAAGGCTATTTTTTGAAGAATTGGGAAAATCACTCATTTTTCCATACATTGAAGCAAGGCCAAACCTACCAAGAAGTGAGGACTCAATAAAAATAGTGAAACGAATACAGAGAAAAAGGGAAAGCGTACCTTCAAAATTTGCTGAGAATACTCTATTGTGTGTCAAACGTGCAAGGTGCAAGCTCTCTGTCCATCTAGCAATGACAACAAAACTAAAATGTTATGCTACTAGTGTAAGAATCACATTTTCAAAACTCGTGTAAGATATTACTGTTCAAATTGTAAATAAAAATAAGTTTTAATTTCGAATATATTTTTTTGTTATTTTTATAGATGCTTTATATTATTAGATCTATTTTTAAACTTACCTTACTATTGTTTCAACAATTTCTTAAATTTCATTTGTCATCTACGGCAATAAAGCCCCCTTCAGGGGGCTCACCTTCTGTAGGTGAGTACGGGTGTCACAACCCCGAAGTACCCTAGTGAACTTTTCCTTTTCCCAAGGGACTTATTGTCTTTGGCAAACTCGGGGTACCCTAGTGATCCTTCTCTATTTTCAACCCTCTTTCTTGTCATCTCATTTCTCCTTTTCACGTCCAGATCACAGACAACAAATGTTTGGCACAGTATAGCCGAAATCGGCTCTTGCGCCAAAAAAAAAAAAACCACAATCAAAACCACCACAATCATACGGCAATAAAGCTTAGTTTTCTGAATCTGGTCATATTGACCTGAACCCTACAAACAGAACAGCAGGGCTAATCCTGTCAAGAAACACTGAAATGAACACTAAATGGTCCTGTTAGAGCTACAAATTAACCTAAATGAATTTAGTAAATAAATCTGTTAAATAGGTAAATCTAGTTTCCACTTGATTACATTTTTTTTTAAAATTGAAGTTACGATCTGGTTTAATGAGAGCCACTATCACACATAGACCCTCATGAACCCCAAAATTATATTTTGCTGACATGGACCCTTGTCGGTCATCATAAGAGAAACTCTCTCTCTACTGTACGACTCATACTGTAGTAGGATGACAGTATGTATTACTTTTTCAGGCATTTTCACTATCAAGGACTATACAAGACACATTTTTGTGTTTATTCTTTTCAGCTGAAACCTGTTTAAGAGTAATCAGTTCATCTGTCGATTTGCAGAGAACAAGACAACACATATTTCCAATATAGCATTGAAAAATACTGTGATAAAACAGGTGAAATCATAATTTGGGTTTAACAAATTAAAAACTGTATGAAGTAAATAGTATATAGCCTTAATTCTTGCATTTTATGTGAAATAAAACTATTAAATTAGTAATTAAAATAGCAACTTAGTAGAATAAAATACAAATAAAAATATGTGAATTTTTGTATTCCATTTTTAGAGTGTTATATCTTTCTTGGTGGCCACAATAATCGGCGTGTGTTCTGTCTGTATTGGTGGTACTATTGGTAATAAATTCATTTGAACTGATGAAATGCCTAACTCCACTGAGATAGCTTGTTGATAAATATTTCAAGGTTTGGACTGAATAAAATGGCGAGTTTCATTTTTGAGACGACTTCGGCAGACAGGTGGCTGCTTTATGTACTCTTTGGAAATCATTAAAAAAGCTGAAAGGAGTATTAAATTTTATGTATGTTTGCTTCATATAGCAGTGTCTGACTACAGAATATATAGTCAATGCTGTGAATACACTACAAGTAGGCATATACGCTTTTCTTATTGGTTGTTTGCCAACAAAAATCTGATTTTTTTATTTAACTTTTTTTGAGAAAGGGGGGGGGGCATAGTTCTTTATTTGTCTTAATTTTGGAATACATTTAATTGATCCTTAAAGCATAAAATTCTATGAAAATGTTTTTGTTAGAATATATTTTATCTTTGTTATTATTTTGCAAACAGGTAAATGACAAGATTTCTCATATCTTGGATATTTGGGACAGTGGCCATGGTGTTATATCTCTTCATTGTTTTAATAATTGTATACCTGTTGAAGCATACACTCAAGAAGCATGTATAATTGAAGCAGTTGGTAAGATTATGTATATGTCTTTGTTAAAAACAAAACATTTTAATACCAAATTCTAAAAACTTGAAATTATTATAGCACTTAAAATGCATTATCCATCCAACTCCAAAGGGAGAATTTCAAAGCTCATTTGAATTTAATGAGCAGCTCTTTCCATTATTTTACAGAATAGATTAAATACATCTTCTTTATTTGATAAAAATAAGACTTGAATTCATAACAGCCATTAATGCACAATTCAAGCCTATTGCAGAACATTTTATAAATAGCATCAATTTACAACTCTAGTATGTCTATGAAATCCAAGACTTTAATAAATAAATGATTTTAAATCTTGTGACTATATACTGCTCCTGAACGTAAAAATTAGGATATTTTATTTTTATTTTCGAAATCACATTAGCTTTATGCTGAAAAACTGAATATTTTAATGAATTTTATTTATCATGTTTACTTGCTTACAACAATTTTTTCTAAATTTTTGTTTTGGCCATTGCAACCAAAATTTATTAGAATTTTGTTGGTAGATAATATGTACAGCTAATTAATTACATGTGAAAAAAATAACCTGTCTATATTATACGGAAATTATTTTGACTTTAAACCTTATTGATTTTGTATTTATAGGTTTAAAGAATCTTACAAATATTAAGAATGGTGATTATTATGGTGTTGCTTCAAAATGGAAAAGGTCATGGAGACGACAGGTTGGTGTTTCTCTATTGCATAGAGCTCTTCAAATTTTAATTCTTGAAGGTGAAAAAGAAATTATGCCAAAAGATGTCAAAAAATGAAATAACCACATATTTTGATGTATTTATGTTACATGTGAATAGTCTTAAAATAAAAATGTGTTTGTTATTTTTGGATTTTATATTTAACTGAAGACACTAAATACTCTTTTAAATCGTACAAAATTACTCAACTATAAATTTAATACTAGCTGCATAGCCCGGCGTTGCACAGGCTTTCTCTACATTTATAAATTTTCCCTTTCCTTCGCAAAATTAGCATTTCAAAATGACTTCCACTCCCCCTCCTCTCCTCTGCTTAGCTTGGCCTTTTATCAAGTGTATAACTTAAAATTCCCTGTTTCTAAATTTTTTTGCTTCTTTTCTTTGTCAGACAAGTTTATTTTCCCCCAGCGTTGTACAAATATTTTAAAATGCATAACATATTGTCATGGAAGTTCCCCTCTCGCTATCAGCCATTCCTGGATGTGTGTGATTTCTATATTAACTTCATTACAAATTTCGCATGGTAATTTCCCACAATTTATTACTGCCCTTTTTAAAATTTTGGCTATCACTGAAGACCCGCTGTTGAATCTGTCGAGAGTTTAATGTCCTAGCGTTGGTGTGGTATGGGTGCCAGCTCAAGTCTCATCATCGTCACTTGACAATGTTCAAAATGTCGAGGTGCTTTGCCAAAAGCTCTTGAGTAAGTGAACAGTGGGATTTTAATATTCACTCACTCACTTTGCAACTTTTTAGGCCCCAGAAGTAAAAATGTACCTTTTTAAAAACAGTTGTATGTTGAAAAAGTATAAATTTTTATAAATACAAAATATCACAATTATATTAAACGTTGAATTAAAATTGTGAGCATTTTTTTAAATGTTCGATACACAGGAAAAAAGTTTCATGCAATTATTTTTGTAAATGAAGTTATAAAAAATTTGAATTTGATAAGTAGTTTTTGAGTATTTTTTAAATCACTAACTCTAAAAGATCAAAGTATGAGTTTTTTAAAAATCATTTTCATATAAATGCATAAATATTGATTCATTTTAGAAAAAAATCATAAAATATGTAAAGTATCGTTGTTTTGTAAAAAAAAACATACTGTATCATGACAAAATAAATTATCTTTCCAATTGCAAAGTGATTAAATGCACAAATAAAATTTTGAGTGTTTTTAAAAAAATCATGAAAATTAAGCGATGATGTTGTTTTGAACCCAAGTACAAACAGTAGTAACCAAGCGCACCACGAAATTCTCGGGAAAAAAGGAGTGAAAAGACATTTAAAATAAAAGGAAGAGATATTCAATTACACCAAACCTGGCGATTTTCAATATTTATAGGTGCATCTTCTTTTCTAGAGTAACCTTTCATCAAACATGACGGGCACAGAAGAAAAGAGTAATTTTGCGCCAAACAGGTTTTCGCCACCAAACCCTTGGCTATTGTAAAATTGCGTTATTTGTTTGTTTTTTTTATGGCTTCATTTTTAAATTAATGTTAATAATGAAGTTTCAAACTTCATATATCGATTGCAAACAATGTAACAAAAGTTTTGCTTAACTATTTCTTGCAAAAAAGAGAAAAACGAAAACAATTTTTTTTAAAAAAAACTGTAATTTTTTCAATCCTTGTACAGATTATAGATAATATTGTTCTACACATGAGAAAAAAAGTTTCGTGAAATTATATACTATTTTTATGTAAATTGAGTATAAAATAAATGCTGGGACAACATAAAGCACTAATCTATTTAATGAAAGGTTTCACATATTTTAAATCATGAAGCGCTATTTATTTTGCATAAAAGTAACATCAATGTATACAGAGATTTTTGAAATCCATTTTTTATAGAACGGATTTAAAAAAAAAAAAAAAAACATCATTTCAAAAAGTATGCACATTCAGATATATTTTACAAATATAAAGAAAAATAACAATAATAAATGCAACAAAACTTAATATTTGATGATGCATTTTTTTCCTTTGATTAATACTTCAAAATAATGAATGAAAGACACATCAGATGAAGTTGTCAGAAGTTGGTTTAGTGGGTGTTGAAGGATCAAGACCCATGGTTTGGCATACCCATCCAGCAAAGTCTACATTTTCAGTTTCAGCATTCTTTACAAAAGGATGATTCTAAAATGAATTGAAATAAAATTTTTGTTAAAAAATAAATAAGTACGATAAATCAGAATTAATTTTAACAATAACAAAAGTTACTTACAATGAGAGTTTTCAAGTCAGCTCGTTCAGTTGGATTTTTCTTCAAGCTTCAAAAGAGAAAATTTATGAAACAAAACTTAAAAGTAATATTATTTATTTATATTTTATTTTTTTTGAAAAATTGTTCATAATTATCAGTAATATATTGGTACACTCAAATTCTTATATTTTGATTTAAAGACTGAACATCTACATATATATATTAGATTTCAATCTTGGGATTTTAAAAAAAATAAAAATTCCCTTTTTATCATATTAATTTTTTAAGCATATTACTTAGTCAAATTTTCCTTTAAATCTTTCAAAATAAGTAAGTAGTTTATTAGGAAGAATTTAAAATCATAACTACTACTTTACTAAAGTCATGTCAATAATTTCATTTTAATGTAAATAAATATTAAATGACAGATGTACTTTTTCAATTTATAGCATTAATATATAGTAGTTTAATTTTTGTGATCAAATGCAATGGTAAAATATAAAATATTTGTTCATCCTGATTTAGTAATTTCAAATATAAATAAGGATATTTAAAAAAATGTTTAACACAAAATAGAAAACCATCTGACCATATATTTATTAAAATTCAGTAACTTACCATTTATCTACAAGATTCTGGAAATCTGCAGAAAATACACCACTTGGTAAAGTAGGAGGTGGCTATATGAATGATAAAATTTCAAAGAAATGTTTAGGCAATAATGCTAGTTATATGTAAAATGAGATAGCGTAAGAATACAAATAATTTATAGAAACTGTTTGCTCTCTTATATGTACAAATACTTCATTAATTAGCTTCAATAACTTACATATTATTTATTTAATATAAAAATCTTGGAAATTAATAACTTCCAATTTTTAAGGTGAAAATTACCAATCATTTAATAATTTATTTTTATATTCAGATATTTTTAACTACTCGATTAATGTGTAACAAATTGGATTGTTTGAGCAGGACAAAGAAAGCCTGTTGTAAAGATATAATAGTAATACCTATTTTCTCACAATCTACAGATATTTCTATTAATATTATTTTCATGATTAATAGATATTTTAATTAGAGAAGGGAACATAAGAGTGCTCTTACACAAATACATAATCATGGTAATTGTATACTAATTTTAATACAATAAATAAAAAAATTAGTAAGAGAAAATAGATAAAGAAGTTTTTTCTAATAGATGTGAATATGATATATTAATCAAATATTAACCTCTCATTGTAAAAACTAAAAATGTAAGAATAAAATTTTTAAAAAAAATTGAGAAATTATTTAAAATGCAATCAAGAGGTATAGTCATCTCTATTGTTATCTTTTAAAATATATTTCAAAAAGAAAATACATTTTAGAATGCAGAAAGCAATGAATTAGTATATCCTGAATACACAGATTTATGCTTCATATTGGCATTAGACTAATTTTCCAAGATTAAATGCAATAGAAGATGTGCAATTATTTTTAATTCTTTATTTCTAAATGTTACTTAAAATACATAACTGATTCAACTAAAAAGTATAAGAAATGAATACTTCAGCTAATAAAATGATTATAACTTCTACATAAGAAGAAACAAATTGTATCTTTGTCTAATATCATACTTAAGGAATTAATGCTTATTATTAAGTCATAAATAATTATATTGTGATAATACTTTTCTATTGTAAATTTCTTTCCTTTACTATTTTTGTTCATAAAATGACATGCATTAAATTAAAAGGAATAATCTAATTTTATTTGGTTTAATTTATACACCCAACATTTTTTTTTAATGCTGTCTTTTTACATGATTTTATAATAACACAGTACACAAATGTAATGTTTGTTTGTTTTTTTACACGAATTTTTTGTTTTAGCACAAAACTCAAAAAGTCTGGGGATTCATGATCTTTGGATGAGGACTATTTGATCGAATTTATGACAGTTTATGATAATAAAGAAATCGAAGTTCAGCTACGAACAGCTAATTTAATTAGAGAGGGCTTGAAATTTCCAAGTATTTCTATGATCCTGATATAGAGTGTGCATTACAATTTAAAAATTATCATGATATCAAAAACTACACATGAAACCAAAAAACAGCTGTAAATAATGAATTAAGCCATTAATAATGAATCGAAACTGACAGTTGTGCTAGACAATTTTATGTGTTGAATGTACTTAAAGACTGTTTTTTTCTATAATACTAATTTTAAATTCTTTTTTGTAATAAAAATTGTTTTTGTTTTATAAACATGTAAAATGGATTCTATTATTACTTTTTTAGTACGGTTTTATGGGAAAATAGTTAAGAGAATTCATTTTACATGATTTTTTTTAAAGTTGTGGAACATACCCCCAAATTTGCCAAAACTCACATATATATTTTTTCCACACTTTTCTGAGGAACATATCTACTATGTAAAAAAAGAGTTGGCTGTATACAAGTAGCAGAATCATCCAAAAACAATTTTAAAAATGAAAATTTTGCTAAAAAATATCTTTTTCTTCATATTTTATTAATTTGCAAAAATACATTAATACAATTGTAAAATTGATTAATTAATTTCAGTTTTGTCAAAGCTTACCTCATTTACAATATAATCCAACAATTCAAATATTGATAAAGTAGGAAGATTATCTCCAGGAGTACTTAAACTATCTGAAATAAATACAAACAGTATTAAATATTTTTAGCATGGAAACTTTTAAAACACAGAGCAATTTTTAAGTTTTAACTATACATGTAAATATCACATACTTTTAAAAAACTTAATTTAAAATTTGACAAAGAAAAGTCAAGATTTTATGTAATATAAATTATGCTTCACAAGAAGAATAAGGCTAAAGTGTAGAATAAGTGGCCCCTTGGATATGGCGATGTTTATCAAGATGCCAGAATGAATTAAACTCTTCATTACTTTGGTTTCACTTCATTACTCTTGGAACACCTATTGCTACATACAGGTAATTTGGTGACAGATTCTGTTTGTCAAAAAAATTGACTTTGCCAAGGGGCCACCTATTCAACACTTAAACAGAAGAATAAAACACTTTTTAAGATTTAGAATTATTAAATTCATGACAAAATTAAATATAAACTCTTATTATTTTGAAACGTAACATATTACTCATTGAATAAACCTTAAAATGAATGAAAATAAAGTTTTAAATTCATGTCAAATTTGTAGACTAAAAAATTACTTATTGTAATTTTTTTTAATTCATTGTTAACAATTACATGTAAAAATTTTTAAAGGCTCTCAAGAAAATCCTAGTTAGTTCATCCCACTCATATTACCTCTCTTTTTTTCTACACACAAATTATGTATGCAATTAATATTACATGGCTTCATACTTAGTCTTTGTCTGGATCCAGGTGATGAACAATTGCATTCTTGATCTGGCACATAACTTGCTCCAAATATCTGATACAACTCTTTAGGAGTTGGTGGAGGTATTGGATATCTTCCAATAGCCATTTCTACAAGAGAAAGTCCTAAACTCCAGATATCAGATTGCACAGTATAATGAGTTCCCTGCAATCTTTCAGGCTAAAATAAATAAAAATTAAGAATAAAAAAAGTTTTATTAAGCTTTACTGATTTTTTTCTCTCTTGACAAACATTTCTGTTTTATGAAAAACTGGAAACATGAAGGTAATAACAAGTTTCATTAGAATTTAAAACATTTAACAAAAACAGTATAAACAAAATATATATTTCAATGCATGTTGTATAAAAAATGCAATTAAAAGCAATGATTTTCTCTTATTTACAAATAATTACTTTTAAAATTGTTCTATTCATAGTTGTCAAGAAAATACAAAATTATCAGCAACAAATTCATATCACACACATGAATTTAAGAAATGTGGCTGTTTTATTATGGTACTTGAAACTGCAGTTCCATTGTTAAACAATTCATTTCGTTACAACATAAATCAAAATTATAAGAAAACAATTTTAAAAATTGAGCATACACTGTATCAACACATTATAATTCGACAAGAAAAGGCATAAGTTAATCCAAAGAGAAATCTCGCAAATTATTTAATTCTTTGTGACATCATAGCAATTGAGCTGAAAACAATCTGACCTTCAGAAATTTAAAACCATGAAGTGAGCAGATGTATTTCACTGTTTTCATCTAAGCACATGCGTGTTAAGCTTTAATCTTCATTGAAATTTTTGATTAAGATAGATATGTTTTTTTTTTTTTTAAATTTATGAACACCCTTTCTTTTATTTTGTTCTAGCCTGATACCAACAAACAGTGACCCAGACATACATTAAGGAACTGGTATTTATTATTTGAACTTGATTGATAATTCTGAATTGGTTAAAACTGTATGTGAAATTTCAGCAAATTGCAATAAAAATTCCTGCTTTCTGGAATGATAAACTAGAACTTTAATTAGCATAACTAAAACGGCAATTTTTCTTCAGCTAACATTTCTGAAGATTCTGTTGAATTTTATAATATACTTGCAGTTATGAGTAATAATGATCTTTGTTTCTGATTTAGTTCTTTTGAGGTTTAAAAAAAAAAGATGGTCATAAAACAATTTAATTTTGTTTGGCATCTCTAATTCTAAATTCAGGATCTTTACAATTGAAAAACTTGTTTTGGGAAATGAACAGGATAAGAAACTTACATTTTTTTATGAAATGTATATTTAGCTTGATGAAAACTTTAGAAAAATTTGTGGTTAGAATGTTTACCATTGAAAATGCAACAAATACTTTTCAATTGCAATCTGTTTCAAAAACGGCCAATAACACAGTTGAAATTACATGTGAAGATTCTATAAATTTAGTTTTGTGTGTTTCTTCAAATACAGAGTATAAAAACACCAGGAAACACTTAACTATTACAGAATGTAAGTTGTCTTAAATGCCTTTCTGAGAAAGGTCACATTCACAAGAGATCCTGAAAATCCAAGTTTGCCAAAAAGCAAAATCTTTACTGATGGCATTGAAAATTAAGTAAAAGAAACAAAATGATGCAGCACACCCTTGGCTTTTAATTCAGAAAACTAATTCAGTCTGCTATTTCAACACTCACAGAAAGGAAAGGCCTAGGAAAGTACTTATTTGTTCATCTTTGGATTTGATGAATGTAGGTTTTTCTGTTTCTGTTTCATCCAGGGATAAGAATCCTAAAGTTAAGCCTTTAGAATTTTGTTTGAGCGCTACTAGAAGCATGGAAATAGAAACTGGAAAAAGACTAGACTGATTACACTTTGGATTAAAACAAAAGTTTCAGTTACTATTTATACTCACTTCAGAATCCAGACTCATTTTGGGTACAGAATTTCTTAATCGTTTCAATTTAAATCACATAAAATGTAAAATGTTTGTCAACTGTTCTGAAACTATTAGGCTAATATCTATTTTGGGTAGCAATGCTGTAAAGTAGTAACAGAAGTGTTAACTGTATTTTTTCCAAATCGCTAAAGCATATGTATCTCAAATGTTACACAGTTAATTCAGGCACAAGTTACCACTTGCAACTATTACATAATACGAAACATATTGAGACTCATTGTCTATCAGTTCATTCTGAAGTCTGAAAGCTTCTTCCAGAAAAATTTTAAACAGCAACAAAAAAAAAATGTTTTGGTATAAAACATCTTAAGGGTGGTACAAAGCATTTAAAATTGCATGAGTTAGTCCATTGCATATGATTTCAATAAAAATATTGGAGACCACCCAGGATTATAGGCATTTCAATGCTAAGATGTTTCTAGTCACTATCCAATATTTCAATTGCGTGATTTTTCTTATAGCCTTTATAATATAAAAAATAATTGGAATATCTGTGGAACTATCAGTTTCTGTGCTTTTAAGTAAGAAATATTTTGGTTAGTTTTTAATTTTTTAAATTTGTTTTCCATTTTGGATACAATTTTAAATAAAATGGATGCAACAGTAAACAATTGATGCATTTTCACAAAAGATAACATTCCAAGAAAGAATGCCTAAAGATTCGATTTTGGAGCATGACATTTGCCCACAGCAAGAAGTTTGCACATGTCAGAGCCTGTGACACTTGCACTGAAACAGCATATTTATAATTCATGTTTCAAATATAACTAATAGATGAAGCATACAATCTACATTTGAGAATATTTTTGATCAACTGAAAGGGAGAAAGTACACTGATTTGGGATTGCATAAGCAGAATTTATAAACACACACTTGTAGTTGAAATTGCACCAAGACAATCCCTTTTTTTTTAATATTTCGAGTCACAAAATAAAAAGTCTAAAGAAGTAGACTTTAACCCAAATAAACATTAATTATGTAGATATTTTATAGGAGTCAGTTAAGTTTTCATATTTTAATCCAACATGGAGAATTCTAAAGAAAAATATCCCCAGTGCATTAAAACATTGGAGGGAAAAAAAGAAAAGGAAAAGAAACTTGATAAATGTTTTCGAACAAGACTGGGATAATATAACAAATTATATGAACTATGTATTTGGAATAATTTTTAGCAATTATCATGTTTGGTAAAAAAATTTATGACAAGCCAGAGTGAATATTAATAATTTTAATGTGTTTATTATTAATTATTACATCAAAAATTTGATTCCTTTGAATAAACATTACAAAGAGTATTAATAATGTAACAGGATGTTTTTTTGGTTATGTCTATACATTTATCTGTTAACTTTAGTTAATTTTTATAATTAAAAAAATTGATAAAAATTAAAAATATAATAAGTATTATTAAATTTACTATGTTTATATATGTTTCAAATGGAGAAAAAAATCAATATTCTGAAATTCTGAATAAGAGATTGTAAAAGAACAATATAATGCATAATGTGATCATAAACTAGATATGAAACGAGTTATTCAATAAATTGGGGAGGGATTTAGTTTTGATTACAGCACAGGAAAAAATAATTTAAATTATTAATATCAAACATGCTGAAAAAAATACACTCAGAAAACATTTAATACTTACAGACATGTAAGAGCGTGTTCCAACAAAGGAATTAGCCATTGAATCAATAAGTTGTCCACTGACACCAAAATCACAGATTTTTATTTCTCCCCTTGAATTGATCAGAATGTTAGAGGGTTTAACATCTATAAAGAAATTATTTGAATGAAAGGTTTTGTGATTAAACTTGATATCGCTGAAATGTTAGATCCAATTCTGACATTAATATTATATAGTTAGACTTCAGTTTAATAAATTCATTGGGACTGATTTTTTTTTTTTTTTTTTTTGTTAATTCAGGGTTATTCATACTATGGGGTCCAAAAAAATACAAATATTTTGCATTTACCTTTAAAAAATTCTATAATAAGCAACTGTACAAAAATTTCATACTTAGAAATTACACTTTTTTATTTAGTGGCTAAAAATACTATTAGTGCATTATTATGCAACAGTTGATTGAAAATTTTAAAATAATGTCTAATTGACAATCTTTTTTCTTGATTAGAAAGAGTTCTTTTTTTATTTAATGCAGAGAAGAAAATACTATGCCATTTACATCCTGCAGCATAAGGTATGTTTTCAATTTCCAAACAATGTAAAGCATTAGAAAGTATTACAGTTTTGATGGGAGTGCAATTATCAATTAGTTTTTCACTCAAAGAAAAACATTTTCATTTCTGACAATCTGCGATGTGCTGCAAAATTTAAAAAACAAAATTTCCTGCAAAACCACAAGTATAATAAACCTCACTTCTTTCAAGAAAGAGAGCAAATGGTAAAAACTCTTAAAGTGCATGTGGAGTGGGAAAAGAAAGGAATTTCTTATCCCATTCAAAACTCACATGTTAGGTTTTAGTCAGGACTCATCTAATAATGGGCAGCACTCTTCCTTTTTTGAATTTGCTGTTCACAAAAAGTTATTCTGTTCCGAACAAAACAAATATGTTATTTTAAAAAAAAATTTAATTTTTTAAAATTCTAATTTAATCTAAATCTAATCCAAACTAATAAAAAAAAAAAATTAAGCTATTGAAATAATTTGTAAATTCAGGATTAATTATTTGTTAAATGAGGGGAGGGGGTATCATTTTAGTCAAGGGAAAAGAAAAATCTGTTAAATAGCAAAATTCATTAAATAAGGGTCTAGTAAATCAGGCCGGACTGTATATCAAAATGGATGGAAATATATATATATATATAATATTACGAAAACCAAAAAGAATCACATATAAGGAAATGAAAAAAAGCATACATTAAATATCCATTTTTTTAATATTTAATCTTAAAAAACATTCAATTAAGTTCTATAGTGTAGCAAATTATTTTAAAACATATTTAAGACACAGAAAATGTATAAGGCATATTGTAAAATACTATGAATAACCCTAAAAATCTTGTTTTTATATACATGAAAAACTAAAGCTTTTGTTAAATTTTGTTGTAATGGTTTTGAGAATCTTTTCAACTCCATATGCTTTGATAAAATGAAAGAAGTAGTTCTACAATTGTATCATAAATATAATTTAAATAATGAGATAAAAATGAAAAAAAACCCACTTTTATTGAATTGTTTTTGCATGAAATTGTATTACATTTAATAAAGAAATAGGTTGAATAATTCTGTACCTAACTTATTACAAATAATACAAACATCTTTTATAAAACACACAGAATAAAATAGAACCAGTTTAGTCTCAAAATCATTTAATTCTGTATCACTAATCTTTTTGAGGTAATGCTATTTATGGGTCTTATATTTCTATTTTCAATTCTGTATTTCTATTTCTATTTGATGGAAGATTCTTAATCTCATCTTATAATGCATTCTATCAGGTATTCATTAATCACTACTCTATATCTGTTACATTCTAGGGCAGGGGTGTCAAACTTGCGGCCCATGGGCTGCATGCAACCCGGTCATATATTGACCCACACAATAATATGTAATAAAATATCAAAATTTCTCCTGAAATAGGAAAGATAGTAACAGAGAAGAGATGTCAAGTGTCAGGATGTACATATAAAATTTTTCTTGTTTTTTTTTTATAAATGTTTTTTAATGTATTATTTGAAATAAACCTACATTTCTATATGAATTTTGATTTACTTTGTGGCCCACCTTAAGTTAAACTTCGTTTATTTGGCCCAAGTCAGGCTTTGAGTTCGACATCTTTGTTCTAGGGTGTCTGAACACCTGGTGGTCTACAATACCCATACATATTTGATTCGTGAAAGGTCTGGAGAGCTTTCTAAAGAAAAAGTATCAATAGCAAGGCAGTAGATCCATAAGAGGCAGGCATTATTTTGTTGGAGAATAGTCACAGGTTGATATGGCATGAAGGATGACACAGCCTGCTGCCAGATGTCATGAAGATATTGTCCAGTTGTTAAAGTTGTACACAGGATGACTAGAGGTGATCTGCTGTCACAAGAGACAGTTTAATATGACTAACTAGTTACATGCATCCCAAATATCTAACCACATTCGAAAAAAGCTAAGTAGCTATATGATCTAAACAATGCATAAGTATTATTTGTTATATATGTCTCCTAGGAACTACAATGCTGACAATAAAGAAAGATAATTTGTCTATAATTGTTACCTATTTTATATAATAGTTTGATGCAGTAGAAATGTGTGGTAAAATCAAAGTTAATATTCAATGCCATTAAAATGTTAATTATTTGTTTACTTGGTATAAAGAAATTTGGAAGTAAATATTTGAGGTAGTCAGATGTCTTTTTTAGGATTGCACTTTCTTCATTTTAGAAAAGAATATGTATTACTATAAGGTCTCATTTTATATGGATGACATGAGCTACAGAGAAGCATATTAAAAAATTGCAGACTGCTTACGTTGAAAAATTGTGGATAGGCTGTGTAATTTTTATAAAAATAAAATTATGAGTAAAAATAAATCTAAAACTGCATTAAAAAAAAGTTTGCAGAAGCTAACAAAAATATATTGCTTAGTAAATTTCTTTGAAATTTTGAAAGGAATTTATATAAGTTTAAAACAATTTTGTAATCACTATTTAAAAATGGTCTGTACTGTTTATACACTAGTTGCAAGCCGCATTTTACATCAGAAGACTGTCTCAACTATAAATTTTATCCGTATGGGAAATGAATTTTCATAAATTTCGTTCTTTTTCTAATAGTCCTTTTCTGATAATGTTATGAATCATACATTTCTGTAACTTTCAACTAATTTTTAAAGTAGTTCACAAAATCTAACATAAATTTTTCAGATTATGTTGTAATTTAAAGGCTTGTGTAGAACTGAGGTCATTCAAAAGAACATAATTTTCTAACTTACTGCAAAATTGAGGATAATTTTGCAATGGGGGAGCTGGTTTTTCTTTCATGCCATTATTGCTTTCTCGATCTGTGATGGCATCTAAAGTTTGATTAATAATATACTTGTCACTTAAGACATCATCCAAAAAAAATTTATCTAAATCACTATGATTAAGGATATTAGTACCATCTTTGCAGATTTTATAAGCTTAAGTAACAATTTCCTTTTATATTGTTGATGTCAGAATGATTGCTATCACTTGTAAAGTATCCTGAACATAACTTCTTTCAACACACATGGAAGATTTTCAATGGAAGCAGAAGCAACATGAATTAAATAAAAAAATTTGTTCCCACATGTTTTTCTACTATTATGGACTCGTTTTCCAGTTTATACAAGATATAAATACGTATGTAATACATGCAATATATGTTTACTGCCAATGTAATATACTTTAAAAGTTGTAATTGTGCCTTGATCTAATGGCTGAAGGAGACTTGTTGTATTGGCAAAAGAAATACATACCTATATGCACATCAAAGAAATACAAGCTGCATAACTTTTAAATCACAAGAAAATAATCCATATAAAAAGAAGCCGTATTATAATATAAAATTTGCTGCAAAATAAAAATAAATATGTTGCATATCTTTTGAAAACATTTTGTATACTAAGAAAAAAGAGTGACTGACAATTTCAAAAATACTTAGAAACAAAAGAAAAGATTTTGTTAAATTGTTTGTTTTTTTTAATTTTAGGGTAGGAAGTCATCAAAACAGTTTTCATGCTAACTAATTTTTTTTTTAATTAACATCTGAGAAATATATTCTGAATTATTAATGCCAATTTCTTAAATAAATTTAGAATAATAATGTAATCAAACAATAAAGATTTAATTTGAACTATACCTCTGTGCATGATCTGATGTTTTTCACGAAGATAGCGCAAACCTTTAAAAACCTAAAATGAAATAAATAAAGTTTACATACTATTTAATTAAAAAATTTTAAAAGATTCAAAAATATGTACCACAATAATATATTGAATATAAAACTTTGATAACTTACTGCAATGGTCACTTTTCCTAAAATTTTTTCAGGTATTCTACCTGCTTTCTTCAAGACTAGATCTAAAGAACCACCATCCTAAAGGAACAAAAAAGATAATTACATTTAATTTTAATTTTTTTTTTTTTTTTGAATAAATGAATAAAAAAAAACCTTTTAATTATTAGCTAAATGTAAATAAATATTTTATCAATACTGCATCAATAATTTTTTTTAAAAAAAATTACCATATATTCCATGCAAATATTAATTTCACCATCACTGTAAAATGCTCCATAAAATCCAACTATGTATGGAGAATTACATTCATGTAGGACTTTTAATTCACGGATAATCTGATTTCGTATAGCTGGTTTTACTTCAAGATGAATAAGCTGCAAAGGAAGTTTATAATTACTAATTGGCTAAAAGCAAATTCTACAAAGATTACCAATACTTAAAGATTTAATTTAGCAAATTAAAAATTCAATTGAAAAATGTAGCTTTTATACATACTAAACACACATTTCTTAAAAATATTTAAAACTAAAACACCTGCTGCACACCCTCTTCTGGATCATCTTTCATATTTGCTTCAACTTTTACTTGTTTTAAAAAAGGGATAACAATGAACAAAGTCCACAGAAATAGTAAGATGTATGTACAGAAACTGTTACATGTATATTCAAAATTCCTGCTTTTTTTACAAATATGAGAATAAAATAAAACTAATATAAAACTTTAAGAAATATGGGAGAAATATTCAGCAAAATGCATAATGCACACAATGTATTCATTTTGTTAATAGAGATGCTATAATTTAGGCATAAAAAATAGCTAAGTTGAAGAACCAGAAATTTGTGAATTTATTTCAAACATTAAAAGAGAGTGATTTTTGTGCAACATTTCTGAATGATTGTCCGGTGACAAAAGTGGCAGAATTATCCTTTCTGTCATTCAAATTGGAAAAAATATAATGGAGAAAATATCACATGTTCAGGTGAAGGAAAATATTAGTTACTTTTAGAAATTACATGAGTGGTTTTAGGGAAAGTTTCAATCACTGAGTTAGGCTGTGTAATTTCTTTCTCAAGGAATCATGAACAAATCAATCAAACTATAGGTTTTAATCCATTCATTGCAAAATGAAATGCAACTTGCATTTCAAAATATGGTATTTGTAACTATGATTTGGAGAAAAATATATAAGATTAAAATTTTAAATTAATATTAAGTTGTTACACACACACACACATATACCAAGAAGTATGTGGACATTTGGTGTATAAAAGGATATTTACACACCATCAATAAATAATTGGTGGAACCTCTAGAAGTAGTAATTACAGCAGTGAGTCTCCAGAGTATATTTTCTACTAATTGTTATATGATTATCAATCAGTAATTTTTTCTACTCATTCTGGAGAAAATAGGTCATCCCTTGATTTTGAATGGTTAGGGTACTTTTTCAGTTATGTTCTGACTCCCTGCATGGGAGAGGTAAGATCCAAAATTTGGGCTAGCCAGTTCAATTACTTAATTCCATTATCATTTTATCAAACCATGGTGGACTTCGCAACAATGCAGCTGTTGTTATAGAAGCCGCAAGGCCCCCCCCCCCCTAAAGCTGCAACAACATAAGAGACATAGAGGCATTTGGAACGATGAAATAAATCTCAGTATTCAGCTTACTAGGTACAGTGACCAAGGTTGTAGGCCATACTAAAAGAAACACCTCATAACATATAAACTCCAACAAACTTCCTTGATGGCACAACATTCCAACAGAAGGCATTCTTTGGACAGACTGTCAAATTTGCATCCTGCCATCCAATCCAAAGAGGGTGAACCTTGATTTATTGCTCCAGAGAACTTGTTTGTACTATTCTACAGTCTTCAGTATAGCTGGGCTTTGCACTGTGAGAATCCAGCCACATAGTTGGGTCTCATGATCAAAGGCTTGTGGGTTGCTGCAGGACCCTGATAACCACGCAGATATTCTTCCTTGCAGATGGTATTCATCAAAACAACAGTTCCGGATACCTATTGAAGTTCCTTATGGATGTGGATCATCAGTAAATTGTGGTTGGTCCTTTGGATCAGAACATCTACTTTTGTGGGTCTGTTGGGTTGGCCCACATCCCAACAGTCAATACTCACCTTCCAATTGTAAGTCACATAGGCTACTACTAATTTAAAGTACTTTAGCTCATTTACTTCAATCCTTTTTGTGATAGCCAAGGAATACACATCTTTTGAAATCATAGAGCTCTGAACTGATTGCAATCATGCTTGTGAATGACTATGACATTGATTTATAAACAATATATAATGGGGATGAGCATTACTTATTGCAGTTCCACAGATTACCTCATTTGCATGGGTATCCTATTACTTCTTGGTAGATAGTGTACACACATAATTGAATTCTGAATTTAAAAAACTAAATTTCATCTCATTAATAAATCATTACAAAATAAAAATTAAAATTAATTTCTTTCTCCAAGATCATCATCATCATCCTCAGCTCAACAGCCTGGGCAAGCCTTCACCAGAACATTTTTCCAAGCAGTTCTCCTTGTCGCCCATTTCATATTCTTATGGTCTTGCTTTCAGTGTTAATGGAGTCTAGCCATAGAAGTCTTGGTCATTTTCTAGTTCTACTACCCATAGTTTTGTGCTTGAAGATCTTATATATTAAATTATTAAATATATAAGTTAAGAAGGTCAAAAAAGAATTTAAAAAAGCCATAGATAAAATAAAAAATGGGGTGACATTTTAATAAGAGTATATTTCTATATACATTTTTTATAAAAAAAAATAAATATTTATTACCTTTCGAGCCATTACAAGTTTGCTATGTTTATGTAAAACTTTGGTAACAACACCTCCATTTCCAGCACCTAATTCTCCCAGATTTTCAAAATCATCAACACTGAGTTCTCCCACTTTTTGTTTTTGAGTAAGAAAAGTTTCAAGTCTTTTTCTTTGCTGTTCATCAAGATCAAGTCCTTCTAAAGTCTTTTGAAGTGATTCAATGCTAGTATCAATAGATCTAAGAAAGGTAAAATAATTTTTTTATTGATTAGATGTTACAGAAAATACATTGAAAATGTTACAATAAAAGAAACATCTAGTTTAATGAACTACACAATTTTTTTTTTCTTCTTTACAACTGCATTGAAAAATTTCTAAATGAATAATTTCATTGTTAATTTGCTTTATTTAAAGATTAAGAATTTATTGTTAAAAATATAACCTAGAATAAAAATGTGCTTTTAAAAATATGCCTTAACATGTAGAAAATACCGGTTATATTCTAGCTTCACAAGCATACATGACGATTATATTTCAAAATATCACTTGTGTTTTGTTAGGATTGATCAAAATTTTTCTTAATGTAAAATATGTCCCAAATTTAATTGTTTATACTTCAGTATTTTTACCTTCTTAGTTTTATCTGTTATAAAAAATTGCATATTTATCTATTTTTAACTTTCAGAGCATAATATATGATAAGCAGGTAATTGTGTTATAATTATAAAACTAAACTCAGTGGCATAACAGCCCATGAGGGCCAAGACTACTGCGCCTGTCTCAGTTTTCGTGATCTTGGGCGTTGAGGTGCATGAGCAGATGTTCCGGTTAAGTGGTCAGACTGAAATAAAACCTCAAGTGTTTAGTTCGCAAGCAAGCTTGGTACTCCTTTACTGATGAAAGGGATGAAAGGCTGAGCTGACCTTGCCCAGCCTGGGGTTTGAGCCCCAAACTTCAGCGTGGAAGTGCGATACACTACCACTCAACCACTTGGGCATTATAGTAAAAACTACAAAAACTCGTAAATATTGGGACAATTTTCTACCTGAAAAAGTGTTGATGAATTTGTGAACTATTCTCTAATATTAAAAAGACTGCCTTTAAATTAGCCACTTGAAAATATCAGGAATAGGGACTACTTTTACTTTAATTCTAACTGCAGTAATTCAGAACTAAATTAAGAATTCAAAGTAGCTGAGAGGTCATGGTCATCAGCTCATGACCAAAATTGTCAAGTCATGGGTTCAAAACCAAAAGCAACTGAGGACCTGCCATGTAAAGGAATTGAAGCATGTTAACTCTTTTGAGGTTTAAAATCCCCACCCCATTGGTGTGGTAGTTTGGAGAGAAGGTGTCAGCTCAGGTATCACCCTCATCACTTCAATGAGGTACAAAATTGTGAGGTGCACTGACAATTGCCCTTATGTTGCTTCAGAGTGCAATGTAAATTAAAATCAATTGGAATTACACTAAAATATCAATGAATCTAAATAATACATTAAGGAGCAATAATTTAAATTAAAAATTTGTACTGTAGACTTTTTAAAATAAACGTAATCACTACTGAAACAAAACAGTGATTTGCAATAAACATAAATTAATTACGTAAAAAAAGGATTATATTCTTAATAAGAATCTCTTTTCAACAATATTCAAAACAAAATTTTAAATGGAAAGTTAGGAAGTTTATGAATATTAAACAATACCAATGTTACGTTAAAAAAAAACACTTGATGCAAATAAAAGAGTACAGCTTTTACCCTCTTTCTTTAAAAAGTAAAGCAGATTTTGATGTGATTTTATAAAATAAGCATTTAGTACTTTTATGACAAGTAATTATGAAGTAATGACAAGTAAAATTATTATTTGAACCACATCTTCATTAAAGGCCAATTTTATAGAACAATCTACTTTGCTAGACCTTTAGACAAATACTACCATACCATGTAGGTATTAAGAAAATAAAGCTTTTTTAAAAAAAAAAATAGCCTTATTTCAATATGTGCTAATCTACAAAAAGTAATTTTTTCATTGTTTTTATTCAAAAAGAACAATAAAATCCTTCTTTAAATATATATATATTAAAATGTAGTTTAAAATTGTTTTGTTTTTAAAATATTGTTAAAAATAAATATGAATATTTGTATAACATACGAGCATTAGTAAAGCAACTATTTAATTAAATAATTAAATTGATTACTTTAATAACTAGTCGAAAGACCACCTGGGGAATGGTCAAATAAAAGGATGTCTATTGCATTTGTTTTTTAAAGAATACTGTTTTTTTTATGGATATTAGAATAAATGACAAATACCATTTTAATTCCAAAAGCTTGGGATTAAGCAACTACCCTTTTATAAACATTTGCAAATTTATGATCTGCCCAAAAAGGGAAGTGAAAGTATAGCTTTTAAGGGGGGAATGACCCTCAAACTAGTTTGGGAACAATCATATCTTGCAATTAGAAGAATAAGTTAAGTGGGAGAGTGTATGGGAAGCATAAAATACTACAATTGGTGATATATTTTTACTGGTAAATGATTTGGGACAACTATATTTTGTTGAAATTTTGAAATTCATTTATTTTTGGTTGGATTAACTTACACAAGAGACCTTTTTTTTTTAGACTTACAGAGATTCATACACATATTTATTTTAAAGTAATAAAAATCTGTTTTTTAATTATCTTATTCTTGATGTTATGATTAAAATGGATAATAATTAAAAAATTACTATAAAAATTAAATTATTATGATGAATGAATAAAATGGAATAACTCTTTTCCAAATTTCATTAGAGAGTTCCTTCAATTGTTTATTCAGAAAAGTATGAATGTTATATATGGTTCACAATTTTTTAAAGATTTGCAGCAAAAAGAAAAAGAAAAAAAATGGCATAGGGGAGACCAGTGTACCTAGGGCCCCTCCCCATTTATAATTTGAATAATATTTAGTTCTAAGTTTTATAACTCAGTTGGGTGAGTGACAACACCAGTTCCTACTTTGGCATTCATTTTGAAATTTTGCAAAAGAAAACTGTGGCAAGTTATAAATGAAAAACAGTTTTACATGGTCTGAAGTAAAATTTTGCAGTCCATCTATTTTTATTGTTGTACAAAGATAAGTCAAATATTTTTTTTTGAATTCCAGTACACAATTTTGTTTGTAACTTTAAGTACTAAATTAGGTTTTAAATAAATCCCCTCTCCATCTGCGTTTTTCTGCAGAAGACATTTTGTATGAAATTACCTAGTCTTGTACCTAGGGCCACATAGTTGCCTTGTACCTAGGGCCATGGCCCTAGGTACAATTGCAATTAATATTCTTTGTTATTATTTTGTTTAAAAAAGCTTTTATGGTATAAGGAGGAAAGTGGGGGGCCTTAATTATCTGAACCATTTAGATTTAGTCAAGTTTTTTATTATAAAATTGGATGTTATTTAATTTAGAGAAGGTATATTTTCTAAAACTTTCAGTATGCTTGATTTATAAAAAATATGTTTGCTACCATTATTATTATTATTCAGGATTATTCTTTTGTTTACACAAACATAAAAATTCATTTAATAAAAAAATTCTTTATAATTATAAAAACAGAAGCATAACTCTAAATAATTTCTAATAAGCATAATTCTCAAAGTAAATCCAACAGAGGTGGCCAAAAACCATTGAGAGGTAGAATCTTGACTGACACTCCAGAAAAGTAAGAAATCAAAATTATCATGCTATTAAAATTGCCAAAAAGAAAAAGAAAACTTGTGAAAAAACCTGAGTTTGAAATTAAGGCAACTTCATCCAAAGAATTATTAGATATTGAAGATTCTCATTCCACTGATGATGCAAATTCTAAAAACAGTAGCTGATGTAAGAAATACTATTGAAAAAGGGGGAATTTTTGTTTAACAAAAATACAAAGCAATAAAACTGAACATTTTTATGTGGCAGAAATAATAGATGTTAAAGAACACTATAGTGTTAAATTTCTGAAAAATATTGCTAGTTCAAATAAGTTTCGTTTTGATAAGGAAGAAACTTATGAAATTAGCAACAGAAATATTGTGTTCCAATTGCCCAACCCACAATCTGTTGATGCTTCAGAGTGACAATGTATGCAACTCACTTTTGGAACCAGTTTTTTAAATTATAATGTTGAATGAAAATACGTGTAATTCATTAATAATTTGGCACATTGCAAATTAAATAGTTGCATGATAAATCAATATGTTAGCTAATATTGATTCTTTAATTAAATTCATGTGTGTATGGTAATCTTCTATTGATTACAGAGTGAAACCTAAGTTCCAGGGAAAGGCCCTAGGTACAGCAGCTGCTGGCCCTAGGTACAATGACATCATTGTACCTAGGGCCATTTTTGAATTTTTTTAAAAACCTTTTATTTCACAGAATTTAATATTTTAAGTACTTATATTAACTCCTATTGGATGGTAGTTAGTATAATGATGAATGCATATTAGTTTCACATTTTTAAAGAGGCCTGTAGCTCTGTTTTTGTGCATTGAAAAAAAGTGGCCCTAGGTACACAGGTCTCCCCTACATATAGAAGTGCATGGCTACCAATTTAATTTTGAATAAGGTTAAATGCATGGTTTGCAAGGATGATATGCATCTGGTTGAGAAAGCAGAAGCAAGTGATAGCTTTATTTGGAAATACTGTACCACTGGAATAAGCATCATGTTAGATTGTCGAATATAGAAGATAGAAGGATTAGTATGGTGGAAAATAAGGTAGGTAAATCACTACAGATAACAGTTATTATGATTTCATTATTTTTTTTCTAATTCTAATTAACTTAAATTAGAAAAATAAATTAAAATATTATACAGTTAATCTTAAATTCAATTTTGTGGATTCAATGGTATTGATTCCATCACTAGTAACAAAAGTCTAGCCAAATAATTTAGAACTAGTAAATTTTTATAATATTTTAAATTTTACTTGCTATTTTCAACATTGATAATATAATCATAGCAAAATTAGGTCAAGGGGAAAAAATCATTAAATTCTTCTAAATTTTTTCATGACAAAAATATTGAATTACTAAACCCAACTAATGCAAAAATACTAATCTTTCTTTTTATACTTATATTACAATTCAATTTAAAAAAGAAAAAGTTGGTACTTCCATAATAAGCCATTAACCATTCTCACCAAACAAAAAATGACATTAAATAATAATTTAGCAAACAAAATAATATGTTAATCGACCCTTTTAAATATCATGAGTGATTTGTTAGCCTAGAAAATGATTGGCTTTTGTTTGTCGGTCATTTCACCACTGTAAGTACATGGTCCATGAAATAATTCGTAAGAACCAAAAAAATTTTTTAGACAATAGGATTCATCTTTTAATTTTGTACATATTGTTGTTTATAAACACACATGAAGACTGAACATCAATTAAATAATTTTCTTTGCCACATTTTTAGTTTCATTCTGTTCAGGGACTTTTTTAAAAGAAAATATATATAATAACAGTACTTTTCCATTTTGTAGGCGCAAACCTCCCCAAGCAGGTTTTATTGGTGATAACATGCAATATACACATAAAAATATTATCGGTTAGTTATTATTGGTGTTTCATCTATTTTTGATGTATTGTGAAAAAGAGGTTACTGATCAGAAAAGACAGCAACTTTTTTGGCAAAAGATGGGAATATTCCATTTAGCGTAGGTTGTATCATTTTTGATAACTTTATTGCTTGTGCCGGTGAAATGAAAAAGTACCATAAAAATTTAGCATTTAAGTTTGTAAAGGACTTCAGAATTTTAACATGGCATATGAAATCAAAACTATTTGCTTCACATGTATTTGCTTTCTGGTAAAAACATCTACAAACAATATTATTCACATATTATTTTATCTGTATAAATAAAAATGAATGTTTGTGTTTGCATGTCTCTTATGCCTTCCTAAACCGTTCATCCGATTGTGCTGAAACTTTGGGGAATGGTTGGACGTATGCCAGTGAAGATTTTTGAGTTAGTAAAATTGGCCCCTAAGGGGCATTAGAGATAATTATTTCCATTTTTAAATTATTAGACCTACAAACTTGAAATTTGGTGGGCATATTTCTTTCATGGAGTACAGGTCTTCTGCGAAAAAGGTTTTTGCGAAAATTGATTTCTAAGCGATGTTGCGGGTGCTTAATAGGCATTAGAGATAAATATTATTGTTTTTGAACTTTTAGACCAACAAACTTAAAATTTTATTGGCATGTTTTTTTTTTTTGTTGTTGTTGAATATAGATTTGCTAAGAATCCATTTTATGGAAATTGAATGCTACTGGGGGCGGGGGGGGAAGTATCAGAAACTTATTTATAAAAAAAATTTTGCTGTCAAACTACTACTTCCCGTAGTAAAATTTAGAATGCATATTACTTGTGCTGAATGGAAACAGACTAAGAAAGGATTTTACAGAAATCGACTCCTATGGGGGAGAAAGAATCTTTTGTGGCATATTGATAAAAAAAATACCCATTTTCAAACTACTAGACCTACAATAATGAAAAATTTGGTACATATGTCTCTGTTGTTGAAATGAACGGGTTTGTTGAACAGGTCTTACAGAAATCAACTCTTAAAGGTGGTTACTGGAGCTTATTGATAAAAAATTATGTTTTTGATCTATTAGATTTATAACTGAAATTTGGCAAGCATTGTTTATTTTATTGAGTAGAAATCCACTAAAAATAAGTTTTTAAGTCTGTTTATATAAGTTTTGAGGAAATCCGCTTGGGAGGGGGTTAGGAGAGAGTAAAAGATAATTCTACTTCAATTTTAGAAATTATTATTTTGAAGTCCTGTCCTTTTAAAATCTAGAATTATAAGAATATTTTTCAATACAATCGAATTCTTAATGCTAAGATATCAAAAATGTATATATATATAAACAGTATATATTCATATAACATCATGAAATATCCAGTGAAATGGGAGGGTAATGGCTAGTAGTATAAATATAAATAAAAACATGGTATCAAATACTAAAGAATTCAACTGCAAGTTCTCCACCTGATGGGAGATTATGAAAACATGACAGGAGAACACTTTTTGATGGAATAATGATACAATGTCCATAGTCAAATTATTTTTATGGATATAACTACATATATTAAGATACAAAGTATCTTTGTTTGGTAAAATTTTGCTTACAGAAAAATGAAAAATATAATTATGATGAAATCTGTTCATGTAACTGAACTACTTTTCATGGTTTACTATTTTAAAATATTCAATAAATTTTTGACATAAAAAAGTAAGAAAAATAACTATCTCCTAGGGCTGAAGTGAAGAATAAGGTACATAACAAATTCGAAAAATAAGAATATTTTATGGCTTTAATGCTATTCATTTCAGTAACCCCGAAAAATTGAAATGTCAAATACTTTTACATGTCTTCTGTTCTTGGTTGCCCTTCAATATCTAAAAGCGCCCTAAAAAGAACTAATTTGATATAGGGGCACTACGCGACAAGCGCTGTTTAGCGTGATTCCTTAATCATGCCAGGTAGGACTTGTTGTTGAGTGATATGAAAACCAAGATGGTGGCCTAGTGGTAACAAATCGTCAGGAAAATAGTTGTAAAGAACTGTTTTGAAATATATTTCAAATGAAGAATATAGGAATAGAGTGAAAACAACCCATATCAATCAATAATGAATGTCAGTATAATATAATAAAAATTATATTAACTAATAATAATATGTAACATATAAAAATTGTATAATATAACTTAATAGTAATGATTACAAATAATATTCATATAAAATGATATATATATAATAGTAATTATTATACGTAAAAATAATCATTAAATATAATTTAATAGTAATTAATATATAAAGCAATCATATAATTTAACATTAATTATAAAAAAGAAGAATCATACTGTAATATAATAATAATGATATACAAGAATACTCATGTAATATAATAATTATAAATAAATAACATATGTAATAATATTTATAAAAAAATATAATAAAAAATTATTATTCTAAATAAAGAATATAATTACTATATATAATAATAATTGTATTTTTTTATACTATAATATAAATAAAATAATTGCATAAATTGAATTAAAATTAATAATGAATATAAATTAAAAAGTGCTGTGATAACTTGGAATATTCCAAAAACTGTGAGTTTGTGTAATTGTTACGGGCTCATGCGTTTTTTCATTAACATATCTTTTTGAGTTCTTTGGGGCCAGAATGAATGGCAACTCTTTTCCAACTAACCCAAGAAGTAAAGCGTGAAGAAAAGATGCAAATTAGGAAGCTTTTAAATAACAGAAGTTTAGAGTAAGCTGGGTGGCATTTGGGGAATGTTATGTTCGTGCATGTGGCAAGTGTGAAGAGTATTTCGTGAAGTTAGGTGAAAGTCAAGAGAGGTCACCCAATACAGAGAGCCCTTAGTCAAGGTGCATACCATTGCACGCCAGTGAACCGCAACTTCAACTAGGATCAGATAGAGTGATACTTCGTTGGACAGTAAAGGTAGGAGTGACCATTTAAATATTCCGATCTGTGATCGTATTGGAATTGAGCTTAGGCGAGTTAGTTATTGATAGTGGTTCGGGTTACGTTATTTCGGTATTATACATATTGTGTGTTTTGCCACCGTAGATTCTCTCACATATCATATTATTATCTAATCTGTTATTGGTAAAAGTTAAGATCTGAATAAAGTCATATTAAGATCATGGCAGCTTCTAGTTCTTCATTTATTCCTACACCTCTAGCTCACGCTGATAATCTAGGAGAAGGACACCCAAGGGGGGAGCCCTTACATAATGAATTGCATTGAAGAAGGAACTTTTAAAAATGCATCAAAAATTAAAAGCACAGGCCACATAGTTTTATAAAAAAAATATCCTGGTACTCACAAATAATATTAGAAATCTCCATATTCGAAAATAGCACAAAATACCACAGGAGACTAAAGCAGCTGTCTTGAAGAACAATTGCAATGAAAATAGTTAAATTTTCTAAGAAATTGAATTAAAATCGTCAGAAATTAATAGGGTTACCGCAGAGGGAAAACAATAAAAATTAAGTCTAATATACCTTATCCCCATGGCAAGTGCTTTGCCAGACGATAAAATATCAAGGTAACATTGTAATGTCAGCGCCCATTTTGGCGAACATAAACAACTACTTGGCGCACAGCACCTCTATATCAAATTAGCACCCCACAAACTTTTTAGAAAAATGACATATTATTTTTTAAAAGACAACACTGTGTTTTTAGTGATTGCTAAATATTTTTTTAATGATCTTATCCTTTATGTTCACTGAATAATGGAAAGGGAATAACTTTTCCAAATTTCATTGGAGTTTCTTCTATTACAATAAATAATTTGCAGCAAAAAAAAGAGGAAAAAAATGCATACATACAGAAGTGCATGGCTAAAAATTTAATTGTGAATAAGGTTAAATGTATAGTTTGTTAGAATAATGTGTATTTGGTTCAGAAGGCTTGGTACTTCTAAGTATTATCACAACCTATTGGCAACATTATATTAAATGAAGTACTTAATTGCCAATTCAACACATGCAAAATTGTTGCGGCCATGTGGCAAGTTATCCTGAACGTTGGTGATTGTTGCAATAATACATAAGTACCGATAGCCTTATTTAGAAATACTGTTTTAGTAAAATAAATATCACATTAGATAGTCAACAAAAAAGAACAGCTGATTTGAGGAGAGCATTTAAAATTTAATACAGATTGTGAAGATGATGAATATGTGGACATGAAAGACAAAACATGATTTAATTTCATCTGAAATTGATGTCCAGAAGAGAAATGTCATCCTGGGTAATAAAAAATTCCTACATCTATCAGGTCAATTTCAATGTCTCTTTCAAAATTCAAATAATAGTGCTTACATTAATTCCACTGAGGGATAGAAGTACAGGAAATATAGATGAAAGAATCAATTTAATTCTTATTTTACAGAATTCAAGCAGTAAAAGATGAAAAAAAACCCAGCAATCTTTTAAATAAGCTATTCGTATTTTTTTTTTTTTTTATGTTTTTATCTTTTTTTAGTAGAATAAAAATTCTATGAATAGGTAAGTCTTTTGATTGTTGGGAGTATCATATATTTATTATCTGAAACATTAAAAGCTGTACTTCAAATTTCTATGCATAAAATTGTACCCTTCTTGAATAAAAGTATTTATTGTGACATTGTTTTTGATATGCAATATATTTTGGAAGATTGGTAACTTATTTAAGGTGTTGAAAAAAAATCATCAATCTACATCATATTCTTAAATTTAACAATCTCTTGATAAGTCATACATCAATCAAAAGGTCATAAAAAACATATGAAAAGTTGCATTGAAAAATTATAAAAGTATTAAAATTGATAATTTGCTTTCTTAAATGATAAAAAAAATAATAAATATTTTCAGTATTAGACAAATGTATATAAATACAACAAAATAAATAATTCAAAACTGCAAAAACACACAAAATAATGATAAAATCATATTGTTAGAATAAGTGTGTAATTAATAATAAACAATTCATTCAAATAGTTTAATTTTATCTGATTAATTCTTTTTGTACAAAAAATAAATCAAAGCATTTTTTATGAGAAAAATGTTTCAATAAATTCAAAGTCAAATTAACATTATTTCAAACAACAATTAATTTAAGAGCAAACTTACTTTTGACATTAAATATAATTTCTTAAAAAATTTACTCTCATTATTTTACACTAATTTTATAAATATAAAACTCTTTAAGGACTTCTACATAGAAATCACAGAAATTTATTATCAGATTATTTGCTTAAAACAAATTTTCGATGTGATAACGAAAAAAAATGTCATAATAAAAATAAAAATTAAAAAAAATAATAATACCATATTGTTATACAATTTTATATAAAAAATAAAACACAATGAAAGTTTTCCAACTATATTTTGCTTCCATGTAACTAAATTATAAATTTAAAATTAAGAAAACTAAGAATTCATGTTTAAACTGTTTTGAAACGTTTGACATTTAATTCATTTTCGGCCGCATATGTGAGACATGGTTAAAAATGGCAGAACACTCATCTCACAAATTAGTATTAATAAGCGGAAAAACTACAATTTAAAAGGGAATAGAGAAGAATTTATACAGTTTTTAATTAGTTTAAAAAGGCTGAATTTACAAAAAAAATTGTTTAAAAAGTATCTGTACAAAACAAAACTTTTCATACTCACTCATTATTTGAATCTGTATGTGATGCCTGATCGTGCGATTCGATAGATCCAGGTGGAAGTTTTAGATTAAGTTTATTTTTACCATGATGTTTACTCATGGCTTCGATTTCTGACACAAATCCACAACTTGTTAACAGACAAATTTAATGTTAATTTAAGTACTGACGCTTGTTGCACATGCCATGGAAACAACAAACAAATAATGGCGGAATCACGGATAAAGTTAATTTAGTAAGAGCATTTTCCAACAATTTTAAGAGAATACGATGATCTGATTAAATACTTTTATCTATGAGTAAATCTAATATTTCATATTTACACCTAATATTGTTCCTGACATTAGCAGATTGAAGAAAAGGGGAGAAAAGATACATTTCTAGAGAACTTTCGTTTGTGAATAGGCCCTTATTTGTGGGATAAAAAAAAGGAAGAAAGACGCTAGAAAAACAGCAAGCCAATAATGATATTTTTATAACCAAGTAGTATATTTAAAACTCTACGAATTTAATTTACGAGATTTTGAGATTCTGAGGCGCAATTGGAAAAAGTGCATGCTATGGACAAGGTCTACCGTACAGCTTACTATGGAGCGCTGCAGTTATCAGTACCCTTTTCTTACGGCTATAGCAAAATTACCATTGCTTTGAGCTAAAAAAAAATTAACAAGGTATTTAGAAAAGATACTGAAGTAAAAAATATAACATACTGAATCTGAAACCTACAGATAATCTTTTCTATCCATATAGTTCACAAAAAAATTTCAAAAACTTACATTACAAGTTTAATAAACTCAGTTGAAATTCGATGTTTTCCCACAGATTAACATTACACCGGAAGTAGGATTGGAAGTCATCCGATTTCGGCTCAGTGTTGTGGTTTGCAAAGTAGAACTTGCCCATAGGAGTTCCAATCATACATGCAAACCACATGAAATATGTATTAAAATGCTGATTGTTGTGTTGATCTCCTGAGTTAAATCCCTTTCACAACACTTTCTCTGTAAATAACGGTTTTTATTTTATTGCAACTTACTCTGAATTACATCAATGTTCATTCAACCTTACAAATTCTGCTTTCTGGGTTCCTACCGCTCCTCACTATTTCCTGTCTAACTCATCACTCTCTCCCTCTGTTAAGGTACAAGAGTATAATGCATCTGGTGAAGCAAAAATTACTTTTTCTTTGTTTTAATTATTATTTTTCTTTCTTAATACATTTGTATCATTTATCTGAAAGGCTTATTTGGGATTTTAATATCCTCACAATTCTCTTCTTTTCTGAGTTGATGAAGCTTCTTATTTTTTTTTAAATACTGATAAAAATCATTATTCAAAATTTGCCATTTTAAAATTAATTTCATATGTAAAATATTTAGTAAAACTAAAGAATCATTTAACAAAAAAAAAAAACTATTAATTGCAAGAATTGAAAATTCTAGTGGAGGGAAAATCAAACTGACAAAAACAACATGAAAGAGATTACATAAATAAAAAAAAGTAGGCGAAAGAACCGAGATGTAATCCTTGCCTAAAAATTAAAAATCTGCTGGTCTATTGGAGGGGTTTGAAAACCCAAACCCCCCAATTGATAAACACACACGCACACACACACACATATATATATATATATGTATTATTTACTAACTTTTTTCTACAATGGTCTTCCGTGAAAAATGCATTCAATATTCTTTTAATATGCATTTTTCATTTCTAATAGGTCATTTAATTAAATAAGTTACGTGTTATTCATTTTATTTTCCATGAAACAATTAGGTATACTTCCTTAACAAATTCAATTTGGTTTATTTTTTCAAATGTGTTTTTTTCTTCTTCAATGGTTCGACAGCCCTGGATGGGCCCTGACCTTCTCCAGAAGTCTTCTCCAGGCATCTCTACTTTTGGCAACTGTTTTCCAGTTGTTGACCTTTAAAATTATTAGGTCTTAACGGGCACACTTGACACAGTCAATCCATCTTAACGGGGGTCTGCCCCGAGGTTTATTTCCTATGGGCTTTGCAAGAAAGATTTTTTTGCAGCAACGATCTTCATTCATTCTAGTCAGATGGCCAGCCCATCTAAGTTTCTGCAATTTGGCAAATTTTACAATATCAGGTTTTTTGTAAATTTTGTAGAGTTCCAAGTTAAATCCTAGTGTGTTTTACCTTTACAATAACTGACTTTACAATTCGCTGAGGGTCATTCTCTATAAAAATTAATGACTAAGATTAATGTGATTATGTATCATTCCACATAAATTTATTAAATAGCTGAGCTCCTGAGAACCCATACTTTTATTCATGTAAAGATAATTTTGGACATGAATTTTTAAAGCGTGATTTGTCAGTTATTTTTGGACATTTGTGTTCTGAAATACATGTTAAAGTTTTTAAAAGAAATTTCACAAGAAATATACTTTTTAGGCCACTTTATATAAAATATTTGAGTTAGTTAATTAAAGTTTTTTTTTAATAATTAAGGTTCATTTTTTGAGGGAAATATTATTTTGTACAACGAAGAAAATTGAGTGTAAATTGTATTATTTATCAATGCTATGTCAAGAATTTAAAGGTTGCGGATATTTGAAATGATATTGCAATGAAATGTCATTATTTAATATCTTCTATTGTCTGACTTCTTTAGTGAATAGATTCTACAATGTTTGAAATTTATTTGAAATGTCTGTTTCCGAAGTTCAGATTGTAGGAAAATTTACATTTTTAAGTTAAAGAAATAAATCAAATTAAGAACCAGTTTTTTGAAAGAAAAAAAGATTAATCAAAGCTTCTCTGTACTCTAAAAAATTAAGCTAGATATAAAAATATCATGTTAGATAGTTAATTTCCATTAATAATTTGAATTTACATCCTTTACTTACATTACATGAATATACTATATCCCTTTAAGATCCGAATTATTTATATCTTTAAATATTAAATTCTTCTAGTTATTAATACTATATTGACGCGAATGACACTGGGAAAATAATAAAAAAAATTCCAGCATGCCCCCCCTTCCCCTGGAACGTAGACGGTACCACACGATCATGCGGGTTGGGCGTTTTCTGTGAAATCAGCACCTGCGAAATTTTACTTTTTTTGACTTGACTTACTTTGAATAAACAACTAAAATTGTTACAAATATGGAAATTATTGATGTAAAATTAACTATATTGACTCATTATTTATTTTCTGTGGAATCTTTAAAACTTGTTTTTTTTTTATCAGCATAAATATAGATTGCATTTTTCACAACATGTTTTCGAACTGCTTTCGTAGTTTTCAAATCTACACTTGTGCCAGGCTCTGAAATGTCATCATCACATCGAAAATGGCTATACGTGTTAAGCCTTTTTAACCCTTTAAAGTTCACTACATATTCCTTTGAAAAATTAACAAAATAACTTCAAAAATGACTATTAGACATGATGATGATCATAAATATACAAAAAAAAATTTTAGCATTTTTCAATTTCGAGAAATTTGTGGTTTCACAGTGAAACCACTGAACAGTAACGGTCCATTTTTCCTATTCAAACTAACCAATCCAAAAGACTATTTAGAAAAAGAAATCTAATATTTTAAGGCCATAATACTTTTATATATTAAAGGAATTAATTAAAGAAAAATAATTTTATAAGTTTTTAAATATTTTTTTTTAATTTATCTGCACTTTTATAGTTTTAATACAAATTCGGACATAAAATTACATATATTTTGCATTACATACTAAAAATAATATAAACATATATATAACTGTTAGATAGCTTGATACACACTCACAGAGTAAATCAATCATTTAATCATCGCCATTTTCCCACGCGGTTTCGTCTTTGGGGCCATCCAATGAATGCATTTGTTATACAACATTTTTTAAAAAAAGAATGTATTACAGAAGAATGTAAAAGAATTGTTAAAGACTGTTGAACATTTATAAACAAGAATCATATATTGTTTTCGACATTGGCGTATATTTGTTTCATCCATGTCAAATTTTTAGCGGGCGCTGTTCTGTTTCCGTTTTTTTCTGCATATAAAGTTGCCTCCTTTTTCATACTTGCGTCATAGTGAACTCATCTTGAAGCTATTACTGATGTACTTGATGTTTAGGTGTTTAAAAGAAAGAGAGAAAAAATTCTAGATACGAGCACGCTACACACACACACACTATTTAGGATAGACTAAACACAGTTAAACTGCGGAAAGGGCTAAGTCATCGAGGCAAATGGCCAGAATGGACGGTTAGATTTTTCCTTTTCAAATTAGTAGAAATTCAATTTCTTCCACCCAACAAATGTTTTGCCTTCGATTCTAAGCTGCTCCCGATTTTCAGTAGCATTAATTCTGGTAAAATAGTGCGGTTTGGATTCGAGTAAATACGGTAGTTATCTTGAGGTATAGTCATAATTCCTTCCAAATTTATAGTGCGAAATTATAGAGGGCTACTATATGTTAAAAGAAATATGACCACTAAGTTCTTGCACAGCTTAACATGAAAGTTTGTAAAGTGCTTAGGTGTCGTTCTCGTCACCCGTTTATAAATCAAAATAGCGATATCCATAGCACTAATAGCTCTTGAGTTGTTTTAAAGCAGCGATACTCAACCTGCAGCCCACTGGGTCTTTTTAAGTGGCCCGGTCATGGCCGATTGCTCTGAAAAATTCCTTTATTAATAAAAATTTGGTGGGAAATTCTTTGTTAAGAAATCAAATATATCAATTTTGATATTTGCTATCGATGTCATATGGGTACGAATTGATTTTTTTTTTTCTGATTAGTGATAATAGACAGCAGTGGAGTAGCGACCATTTTATGAGTGGAGCTAATTTGTAACTATCTTTCGTATCTTGCAAGCGAAAAATATTCGAAGAAAATAGGTTGTTTCAAGATGATTGGGAAGTTGATTATTCTGTAGTGAAAAACAAGCATGGATCAGTAATTGTTTGATTTGTTACGAGTGTTGAGATTAAAAATAAATAAATAAATAGGAATCTTTCAATGACACTTTCTTCGAAGATCTCTTTCAAGAAGTGATAAATAGGCTTTCTAGAATAATCTTTACAACAGCAAAACAGTGTTTTGTCAGTGGTAATGTCACAGTGGTAACAAAGACACCCTACGAAATTTGTTATATTATTGGTAATCATATGAAACCGTTTACTGATGCAGAAATTGTGAAGGAGTGATTCTTAAATGCATCCAATTTAGAAAAATTCAGTGACAAAAAATAAAAAAATACAAAAAATAATAAAAAAAAGTAAAATAGGAGTTTTAATATTTTGAACAATTTTCCACATTTTAAATTTTTTATGTTATCTTGGTCTTAAAGCATTTCTCTCCTCTTCCCCCTCTTCCATTCATCCTCATGTTGCGGAAACTTATGCAGAAAAGTAGCACGAAGTGGGAAAAAAAGTAGCGAATCGATTTTCACTTGCAATTCATAAGTATATATATATATATTTTAATTCTGTAAAAACTACGTCAAAATGCTTTAATTATTTAATTCTTTTAAAATACATTCAAATTCTTCCTGCTAAGTATAGTGATATGCTGTATCTTTTTTTTTAAAATAAATTTCGGAATTATATTGAAACATTTGTGACGAAGGAATGAAATCAACGCAGCATGTCCCATATTCTTCCAAAGTCATTTTGATTCTGAGAATTGACTCAAACAGTTCGAGGCACATTCGATTCCTTAATTTTGTCGTTTTTGACGTCACTCTGGACAATGCCCCCCCCCCTTTCTGCAGTGGCATAACTTATGGGTAGGTTGTAAAGCTTTAAAGCAAATACAGCTAAATCTCTTAAAAAGGATTTCTAACTGCGTCTTTTATATTAAAAATATGACACCAAAATAATTCTCCATCTTTTAAAAGCCCATATTCAGATAGAAAAACATCTTTCAACTGTATGTTAAAAATTTATCTCCATTCATTCTCCAGAACATATAGTTTAGATTGGTCTGCTAATTCTAAAGCAGATTTTTTTAAAAAAAAAGGACGATTTGAATTTTAAAAAAATATCAGGGGAAAAATTCTTTATCTTTTTTAAAGTTCTGTAACTTGAAGTGATTCGGTTTAAAATTTGCTCACATGAAACCTTGAGAAAATTATGACATCTTTGATGGATTTCTTTAGTAGATTCTGTGGAAATTATTTTACTTTTGCTAGTCAGTTTATTCAAAAAGACATCCATCAAGTACTTCAATATGCAAATAAACGCTTGTTAAATTCATGTCAACTTCCAGATTTACTCATTTAGGGTAAATTATTCTTCTTAAAAGAGTAAGGGGTCAATATTTTAATGCTTTCAGTAATTTGCAATGATCAACATGTGATAACTTTGAAAGAGCAAATTAATCCACTCAAATTCTGCTAAAATTGGCAGCTGTAATTTAACAAAATTTAATTCTATCCATGTATTAATTTGCAGAAGTAGTTAATTGGAAAGAGATGAATCAAGGCAGTGGCGTAATGGGGAATATTACTCCTCCTTGCAAAGTCAGCTTTTGGACCCTAAGCTCTAATATGTACTTGGCGTCAGTCAGGCTTTGAGCCCCTTAGAATCCCTGGGCGACCCGCAATGCGAGGGTGTACGTTACGCCACTGAATCTAGGTAAAAATCTTTCAAAAGGGGGATTTAATCAGATTTTTATTACATAATCTCTCTAGATGACGAGTGTTTATTTTTGTCATTGTATGCAACTTTTTATAAGTCCAGTGCTGCAACGTAAGTTAATTACAAAAATAGATTTTTATTCATTAATTGAATGCATTACCATTGATGATAATTATACAATTTTCTTGGTTTTATAAGAATTTGTCATTTCACAATTAGTTTTCCATTTTAATATTTATGTAGAAATTCTCTCCAAGC
>BMAV01007250.1:0-16810 GCA_019973955.1 Trichonephila inaurata madagascariensis
AAAAAGAGTATTAGAAGTGCTGATTTTGTGAAGGAAAGGGAAAATTAATAAAAGTAGAGAAAACCCGTGCAATGCCGGGCCATGTAGCTAGTCTTTCATAAGTTGTGAACATTTCAAAAAGATATGACGTAATTTGAAACGCAAGGAGCATTTTATGTAACAATAAAAAGGGAACATTCATGAACTAAGAAAAGTGCACTTTAAACTTTTATTCGATTAAAATAAAAATAATAATTCAGTAATTATTAATCAAAATGACGAGTTTTTGACAGAATTATTGTATGAAATATAAGGAATAATGGGAGCCTTATTTTTCAGATGAAAATAATGGGGGCTTCGCAATGTAAACAACAGAGAAAGAGATAGAATAATGTGATCAGGATAGTGGGTGAAGCAACTCAGCCATTCCGAAAGCAGCAGAAAAAAAAAAAAAAACCGAAAGAGGTGATTAAATAATAATTTTAATTACTACATTTGTACTGATAAAAATATTTTAAATGAGAGCAAAAGGGGACACGAAAATGCGCATTTAAAAATTTGAAATGTACTGAAAAAAACTGAAATCGCAAAAAATTTGGAGATCGGTTAGCAGTTTCACAAGGAGATGTGGTACGAAAAAGGTAGTAGCTAAGAAGGGGGATAAAAGTGGTGATTTCGGAGAACTCAGGATCAATTAAAATTTGTCTTGGTCTATGAGAATTTAATGTTGGAGTGTATTTTTCAGTTTTGTTAACAGAAAAATTTACCAAATTATCAATTTAGTTAAAGAATTTTAATGCTTGTTTTTTACTAACTTTTCTGAGAGTTTTAATTTTACTTTCCGTTCTATTCTCAGAGTTTTTCATAAACCATAGGGCCTAATGAAAATAATGATTTGCTCTTTTTTCTTATATAATTTAAATATTTAAAATTAATCTTAAAAAGATATTCCACAATTATAATAAATTTATGTTGAAAATTGTAGGGATTGCGGCGGCCGACGTGGCTCGCATTAATATAGTGAAATTGTTTTGGTTTAGTCATTACGTCATGAAAGAAAAGTAAAAGACTACTCTCTCTCTGTAGCGCTATCTATTGACCCATTAGCTCGTTTTTTTCTTGTTTTGATCTTGGATCTGAAATGAAATGCGGTCTATTTTAGTTTCGCTCGAAACGTCAGGTGACTACGACTAGGCACTTCACTGTTTTAGATAAATTCAAATTTTTTTCTTTTCTTTTGAACTGTTATAATATTGATACAAAATGTTAAAACCAAAAGCCTTAACTCAAGTTCTAAGCCAAGCCAATACAGGAGGAGTTTCTAGTACTCTGTTAGTATTATTTTATTTACTTCTCGGGTTTAATTTTATGACATTTCATATATTTTGCAAGTTTCTCTGAAGTTAAATGCATTCAACCCTTATCTTACATCGTAGATACGTTCCTTAGATAACTGTGCAAAAAATAGAATAAAAAAAAATCCTGTAAAAAAAATGTATGGGAAATTTGGGGATACGTTCATCATCTTTAAAGAACCGTGTATGACGCAAAATTTCTAAATATTTTCCCATAAAACCGCGTGAAAAAAGTAGTAATAAATCTGTTTTACATATTTATAACAGAAAAATCATTTTTATTACAAAAAAAAATAGTGTTGAGGGAAAATTCAGTCTATAAGTACATATAAAAATGCAAACTGAAATTAGGAAAAAACTACAAATTAACAACTACTTATCGCTACTTGATAGCAAGCGTGCACGTTTATTATGAACTGGATCAAAAAGGCTATCATCAATAGATGTGTCAGATATGTCCAGCACCACTGTCGGTTTTGATTCAAATGAATTTCGTTCATTACAAGAGCTGTTATTAACGGCTGTTTTTTGGTTTTAATTGCTTGTATAGTTCTTGATATCCTGCTACACAAAACTTTTATAATTATGTTGAATTTATAATGCATGCTCTCTGTCAGGATCATAAGTAAGAAAACGTTTCGTACTTGAAGCAAATTTGGAGCCCTCACTAATTGAATCAGTTGTTGATAGTGAAACTTCATCTTCGACTTCATCATTATCATAAACTGTCATAAATTCGATAGAATCGTCCTTATCCAAATGACACGAATCCTCAGATTTTTTTAAAATTCGTGCTAGAACAAAAAAATAAGGTACCGTAAAATCCGGCGTATAATGCACACTTTGAACACAAAAAATAAGATCGAAAATTAAGGGTGCGCGTTATACGTAGGATATAAAAATGATAGCTTTAAAAATAACAAAAAGGTTGGGCATTAAAAAAATTTACTTCTAGATGTATCGAAACACTGTTTATTTAAAAGAAACGACTTGCCTTGTGAACAAGAACAGTTGTAATTCTAGAAGTATACTATTTTTTCAAAAGTCTGAGATAATTTCTCGAATAAAATACTTAAAAACAATGTATATTAATACTTCAGATTTCTTCATTAAAAAGGGGATGCGCGTTATATGGCGAATATACCTAAAAATTGAAAAATTTAGCTTGAAAGTATAGGTGCCCGTTATACACCGGTGCGCGTTATACGCCGGATTTTACGGTAAATTGAATAAATGGACTCTGTTATTTAAAAATCATGTACCGTAAAATCCGGCGTATAACACGCACCTATACTTTCAAGCTAAATATTTTAATTTTTAGGTATATTCGCCGTATAACGCGCACCTCCTTTTTAACGAAGAAATCTGAAATGTTAGTATACATTTTTTTATGTTTTGAAGTAATTTTTTCGAGGTATTATCCCAGACTTTTGAAAAAATAGTATATTTCTAGAACTGCAACTGTTCTTGTTCATAAGGCAAGTCGTTTCTTTTAAATAAACAGTGTATCGATACACCTAGAAGTAAATTTTTTTTATATGCATTCTTTTTGTTATTTTTAAAGCTATCATTTTTATACCCGGCGTATAATGTGCACCCTTAGTTTTTAATCTTATTTTTTGTGTTCAAAGTGCGCGTTATACGCCGGATTTTACGGTAAATATAAGGTGACCAATTTTTTTGCTATGAAAAGGAGAAAAAAATTTAAGAAAAAATTAAAAGTTAACTATATGAAACATTTTATAAATTTGAAACAAAAATATACTAATGTTTACATCTCTTTTAATTATTTACTTAAAGTATTTTTCCAATGAATTAACTTTTTTTTCTCAATATAACCTTTTCTAATATATCAGAAATTTCAGTGCAGGAAATATTTTTCATATTTCATTTTTTTACAGTAAGTCCAGCAGCTATATATATATAAAGCATCAACATTCACAATTATTATTTATCACTTGTCAAAAAATCATTACCAATTGAAAAAACTTTTAACTGCTGCATTAGTTTCAGAGCACGGTAACTTATGTTCAACAAGAATAACTAAATTTTCTTATGTAATGTGTTCATTTTCGAAATGATTTAATATTTCCACCCATCTTTTATCAATTGCAACATGTTGATTTTCCCATTGTTCAAATTTATTCGAATTTAAATATGCATTCAGTCTTCTAATTTCCTAAAACAGAAAATAGTCAACAATTTTAATATCAGACATTTCTTTCTATAAAAAACTCAATACAGTTACTAAAAGGTGTTAACTATACTGGTACATGACGCATAATAGATTGGCCTGGCATCTTTGAATACAGAGATTCACAGATTGGTTTTAAAATATTGAAAAGGAGGACAAGTAGAAGGACCCTTTTCGAGGAAGGACAGAGCTTATAAAAGGACTGTCCTCCCTAAAGGAAGACAATTTGTTGCCTTAGTAATTAAGAAAAGTAAAAAAAAAAAGAGTTGGGTGTATTTCAAGTCAGAATTAAAAAGTATAAAGCTCGGATGAGAAAATGCTCAGTTGCTAAGGACAATTTTTTTTACCAGCAATTAGTCAAATAAGTCGTTTCAAAAATAAGTTTTATGATGTTATATTGTGTGTATATGAAATTATGAGTTAAAAAACACTTACCGATATCTCAAAATTGAAATTGTTGATCATATTTTCATTGTTACTCCTTTTAAGGTATACCTACTATGTTTCAAGCAGGAGGGAATTTATTTTCTTTAATTTTCGAGGCTTTAGATATTTTTGAGATCACTCCAAGCAGTTTCATATCAAATTAAGCAAGTGAATACTCTATTATTAACCCCTTAACAGTTTAATTTTTTTAAAAATTTAATCCAAAAATTGTTGTATTATTTTGTTGGAAATTTTTAATTAATTTTATAATTTTAAATATGAAAAAATGTTATTAAAATTAACGTTTTTAATATTTTTTAGCATTTAGGAAAGCTTTTTAACTTTAATAAAAATAATAGTATTTTCCCTGTAAGTTTTTCCCTACATGAATGTCCAACGAGAATTCAATGCCTAGAGTTGTAAATATAAAAATAGTACAATACACAGTTATTTTTATTTAACCTCTTGTAATGAACTATCACCATCGATAAACTAAAAATTGAAAAGATATGAGCGAAATAGTTCGAAGGATAGAGAATAAAGAATGCCGTATTGTGTACAGGCAAAGCAATAATGGCCCGAACACTGTGCCCATGCGCCGTTCGGGCAAAACTGCAAAGGGGTTAAATAAACTCTTTCTAGAAATTTTTTTATTCAAGTTTATGAATAAGTTGGCATTTCTTATTAAATATGTGCATTATATTCTAAAATAAATATTTTAATTTGGTTTAAAATGAATAATAGATAAGATTTTTCTTGAAATAGAAATACTTAATACAAAGAATATTTATTTTGCTTTCAATATTATACATGTTTAGGGATAATACATCATTACTTATTGGTTATTGAGAACTTGAAGCACCACATAACAAACATGTAGAAAGCACAACTAATTTTGCTCTGTCATGTTTGTAATGAATGTATTGTATTGAATATTGACAATCTTCATGTTGGAGACACCCATTAAAAGCAGTTTCAATTCTGTGGCCTCTTTAGCCTTTTAGCATACTTACATACTATTGCAACAATGCCACCACTCAAGATAACTCACCAAGTTGGCAACCAAATGCTTCATTTCATGTAATGTTGCCAATATGGGTGCGGTAATGTGCAAGTTCCCCTATAAGTATCAATATATCTTTGTACATCTTATTGAAAAATATATATATTTATAATTATTGTATGATGGTGATCTTGTAAAGTTTTGTATAACTCCAGTCATATATTATTTACCTACATAATGATTTTTTACTTATTGTAGAAATATAACTTAAAATGATTGTGTTGAAATCTGTGAAAAGAGGTGTTGGAAAAAGGGGTACGTGAGTATTATTACAATAATCGCCAATGTTCAAGATAACACACAAGTTGGCAACCCTAATATCACCTGTGTTGTATGCGCTGAATTGGCAATTATGTGCTTCGTTTCATTTAATGTCGCCAATAGGTTGCGATAATGCGCAAGTACTGAAAAGATTTCAAGTAGAATTTTGATAGAATCTATCTTAAGTTATCACTTGGTAATGATAAATAAGGACTCATCAAAGTAGTTTTCTGATATAAAATAGAGATTGTATTGATGTATGAAATAGCATTTTCAGAAATGGATTTTGTTAAAATATTAAGGTACTACCTGTTATACTGTTTACCAATTTTGTCATATATAAAAATGTTGTCAAATGCTTTGATATGCAGTCAATAGTGATAAACCATTCCAGTTAATGTTTATTAACTGGAATGGACCATTAACCATTAAACCATTCCAGTCCTCTAATGCAATACTTTTATTAGTGCATGCTCAAAAATGATCTTTTATTATAGGTTGTACTTGTTCAAGCACAGTAATCTTGATAATAATTTTTGTACCTACCTGTTTCATAACTTTAGAGCATTCCTATACATAAATACATATGTATTCAAGTATATGTATGATATGCTCCCTTGTGGGTTGGCTGTTGTATCTTGGATACCAAAAAGTGAATGCAAACATATTATAACATTAAGTATAAATAGTCAAAGTAGTTTTTTTTTATCACAGCTTTTTATATAAAGTTAGTTTTGGAGAATAAAATCATTTAGTTTTTTCAAAAATTGGTATATACAAGAGAGAGTATATCATTTGTTTCTGAAGCTAGTGTTGCACATGCTTTTTTTATTAGATGCTGATCCTGCAATATAAAAAAGTGGTACTTGCATATTATTCCAACCTATTGGCAACATTCTATGAAATGAAGCATATTGTTACCAATTCATTGCATACAACTCATAGGAAATCACGGTTTCCAAGTTGGTGAATGTTTCAATAATACATAGTAACAAAAATGCTAAAATACTTTAAAAGATAGTTTACAAAAGCTAAATTCTTAAGCAAGAAAAGGTGCCCTTCTGTCCTAACCCTTTTTTCTCTAATGAACAAAATATTCCATTTTCGAGGAGAAGCTTTCTATAGCTTTTAATTTATATGTTCTGTCATTTTTCAAACTTGAATTATACTTTTCATAATCCTAAAATGTAATGATAAGTGTGTATAATCTTTTTCTTTTGTTTGCTACAGTAATTTTGTTTATGTGCCACTTAACTGTTAAAATTAAGCTGTTATCCTTATATAATTTTTAGTAGGTAATTGTTTCACAATATTAACAAAATGACACGATTTTTTTTAATTAACATTTGATTTCTCTATTTTCATGTTATAGTTTTTGTGTGCGACTGTTTCAGTCAATCAATGTTAAGTGTAAATTTTTAAACACTGCTACTTTAGATGCTAAAGAACAGATATTTTTTTACATAAAAAATGCCTACAAAATGCATTATTTTCTTAAAATGTTGTAAAAATTCTTAATTCTTTTCTAATTGCATAACTTTGGGAAGTCTTAATGTGTTGTTTTTCATTAAGGGATCATATTTGTTCTCAATCCCTTTTTAATTTAAAGAATTGAGAAAATCAACACATTTACTATTGTGTATCTTTACTATTGCAAATCTTGTGTATTACTAATATATCTTATAAATTTATTTAAAAAATGAGAAAATCTAAAGTGATAAAATTCAAATTTTGGAAATATATTTCGTGTTTACATATTAGAAGCTTAGTGGGCTGAGTGGTAGTGTATCGCGCTTCCATGCCATAGGTCCAGGGTTCAAATCTCGGGTTGGGAAGGTAGACTCAGCCTTTTATTCCTTCAGAGGGTTGATAAATGTGTACCAGGCTTGCTTGGGAACTGAACACTGTGTTTTTCACGTCAGGCTGACCCCTTGACCAAAACATCTGCTCATACACACCTGCGCCGAAGGTCACTTAAACCGAGATAGGCACAGTAGGCCTTTGTCACATATTCAAGATGTCAGTCCTTGGTTTCAGGTTTTTTAAATATTTATTATGACAACACACAAACAATTAAATATAAATTGAAAACTACTATTTTGTGGGTAGGCACACCCACCGATTTCGGGGGTTCCGTTATCAGCCAAAGCTGGTTACAGACTGATTCAATCCCCCCCATCAGTTCACACATAGTTCCCTTTAGGGATTACGGAGAAGAAAACCACCACAGCCTTAGCCCTCATGGGCTGTTGCACCACTGAATTCAGTTATTTATGTATTAGCATCACCACAGTGAAATTGATACCACATGAATCACCCTGTGATATCAAAACAACATAAAGCTTCTGATGGGTTTTATTTGAAAAGAAAACCAATCAGTCAGATTTTGGTAAACAAGCATTCACGTGGTGCAAATTTGGCTATGGTGATGCTAATACATAAGTACCATATATTTTATTTAGAATATTTTAATATAAACATAAATTAATTTTTATAAGATTTGTTCAAAATTTTATTTTTGTATTTTCTGGTATAAAAATGTATATTTCTTAAACTGAATTCGATGAAAGATAAGATTTGAAATTTTCTTTTGAAAAGGGAGCATGCTTCAAACTTTGGGATCTATTTCAAATTCTTAAATACAAGTTTAGAACTATATTTATATTTAGCATAAATTTATGATTTCAGGTTGCTGAACAGAGAAGGTACATTATTGGCTTATTCTGGTTATGCTGGCAAAGATGCCAAGTTGATCGCTGCAATAACAAGTAATATTTGGATGGCATATGAAAAAAATGGCTGTTCAGCTTTCAATTCTGAAACACTCAGGTTTATCATCATTGATTGTGAAGTAAGTTTTGAAATATTTAAGAATTGAAGGTATCATTTTTTAAATGCAATTGAATTCTTATGTATATTATATCTCAAGACCAATTTTGTTAAATCAAGAGATGTTGTCAATTGCAACAAGGTTCGGTCCTAGGAGAGCCCACACCCTTGGCGCGAATTAATTTGGTAGGTGATAATTGCGCCATCTTGGTAACCCTACTTTGATACACTAGATATGGTAAACCTAACTATTTCTGGAATTTTCATATTTTATCTGCAGACATTTCGAATTTCATTTTGTTGGGTACCGGGCTGGAAGTATGCCTGCGTGAATATATCTTAGAATTTTTTACTTAGTTGAATACGAAAGGTAAAGAATTGACTGAATGGTGTATGAAAGAAGGATTGATTGCTTCAAGTTATGAATGTCCTAAATGTAAGGAGCGAATGGAATTATACGAATGAAAGAGTTGTTTTGGATGGATTTGAATAGAGATGTCGAAAAAAAGGTGTGAATACACATGCTGTTCCAAATCGTACCAGCCACATCAAAGGTATGTTTGACCATTACCTCGCAGAATAAATATGGCGGCGCTCTCACGATCATTCGCTTAGCGATGAGACCTTCAAAGCTTTTTTAAAATTTGTTGTTACACTGTACCCTCCACTCGGAAAAGATCAGCAGTAAGAAAGTTAGTGCTGTTCTTATATTTTTCATCTTAAATGTTTAATTTCTGTATTGTTTACATATATTTTCATCATGCATCCACCTTATCCAGCTATATTTATTTGGCGCCATCTTGTTCCAGCTTGGCGCTTTTTTCGGTTTGTCGCCAAGGGTGTGGGCTCTCCTAGGATTTTACCCTTTTTGAATTGCCAATGTCTTTTTGTTTGACAAAATTGGTTGATAGTATAATAGGTAAATTCCCTGTATTGTTAAGAATCATGTTCTTAATTTAAACTTGGTATTTGCTAATCTCAAGTGTATAATTGACAATAGCCCAGCCAAACATAAATGTTCCATACAAGTGTTTTGGAACACATGGAACTAACAGACTTTATATTTAACCAAGATTTTGCAAATCAGTATTTTTCCCCTCAGATACTTTTTTTTTTCTCATAAGAAATCTTAATGATTGAGTGAAAAGGGATAAAATATTGGATATTTTAATAAATATGTCTTTCCTATCAATAGAGACTACCCAATTTCTTGAAGTTATACTTCCTGAGTGAGTAAATTTTGTAGAAATAGCAGTTTAAAAAACTTTAAGCTTTCTTCTTAAAACTTGAAAAATCAATTACATGGAATAGTAGTTGAATAATCTTGAGAAATGATTCAATGGTAATACTACTTAGTGATTGACAGGCTTGAAATTTGTACAATAAATTTCTGTTTTACTTTCATTAAAGGTAGCCTGTTATGTTAAGCAACAAAGTGAAATTTTTGAAGCTAGATGTGTACAATAATTATTTTCTGTTGTATTTTAATCATATTTTAACTTATTAAATATTTATTATTTTTTAATATGTATAATATATTTATTTAATATATTATGCCTACATTTAGGAGGGTATTGTTGCAGTGACAGGTGTAGCAAATCTCCTTCTTTGTCTGCAAGCTGAAGCCAATGTGGATTTGGGTATCCTGAAAGCAAAGGCTGGAGCTTTAGCTAAGTACCTAGAAGTTCCCCTCAATCAAGTGTCAGCCTCTGTTTAAAATTCTGAATCAATGACATTTATAAGAAATCATGCTTAACTTGTACAAATTTGTATAAATGTTTTCTGTGTTTGTAAGTTTCAAAGATTTTTATATTTCACCACTTTTTGTCTTTCCAACATTATTTATACATAGTATTTTTTGAAATAGAACTCAATAAAATGAATGCATTGACCTCTTTGTTTTATTGATATATTTTTCTTGAAATTAGTATCTTTTATTTAATATATAGTATTAGCTGTTGATTGAATCATTCTTGTTGAAAAGTTAGTTAAAAAATGAAACAATTTTTTTTTTGTAGTACATTGAATGTTAATGCATTTTAAAAATAATTCTGGATGCCAGTTTTTCAGTCTTTAAAATATAAAGACTAATTTTTTGAGTGTTCACTCTTTTAGCCCACTACTTTCCAGAATCAATTATATGTTTACACATACAGAAAGAGTTCTTTCCAGTAAATTGAAGTCACAATATTTTAAGTGAAATGTTGGAGATGTTGCAGAAATATGTTAAAAAGGTTAAATATTCAATATGTTGTAAAATTTCATTTTTTTTTCAAGGAATGCAGTGTTAATTATTTTTAAGTGTGGCTGATAGTTTTGTCTTATTGAAGTTCCTTAGGATAAAGAAATTGTGTGTGAATTTAATTTGTAAATATTTGGTATGAGACACTCTTCTGATATAATTGATTTTAATATTTTTTTACTCTTTAATTTTTTACTGCTGGAGAAATTTATGTGAATTATATATATAAAGCCCTTATCGGCAGTTTATCCTCTTGGAGTCAAGTTTGGACATTTTTTCTCTGTTTTAATAATAAATTCATTTTTCTTGTTGCAAAGAAATCTAAATATTTCCATTTATGTCCTACTATGAATTACTTCTGGTTTTTATGTGGACTTAACAAAATGTTTTACATTAAACCACATACCTTGACAAAAAAAAAAGACTTTAAGGTAATTTTTAGTTTGTTTTTTAGCTGTAAATTTTTGTTTGTTTTGTTTGCTGTTGCTACAGATGTTTGCAATTGATTTCTACATTGGTGAATCTTCTCTTGCAACCATTGACTTTAATTTTGGAGCTATTTGAAACTATGTAATTTTTTGGGGAATATATGTAATACCCTAAATAGAAATGATAGGTAACTTCTCCTAAGTGTTCCTTATTTGCACTCTTTTTATACCATGCATTCCACAACTTTTCTTTTAGTAACAAAATAAAAATATTTCTCCTTTGAAAGTGCTTTAACTTGTTTTTACCTCCCATTTTAAGAAAAGGATATATGCTAAAGACATTATTTTTAATTTGAAATAATAAGCTGTTGCATAAATTTCTTAAGCTATTTTAATTGCATTTTATAAAATCTTTATCAAGGTTATCTGAAAATGTAAAAATATTTCATTTGTATTTTTATTTTGGAACACGTAATTTGATAAGTGGATCAATAATTAACAATTGCAAATTATACCACTCAATAATAATTTTGTATCTAATTTGAAATAAAATTTTTCTAATGTATTTTTTCATGTAGAATCTGAAATGACTTTTTTTAAAAATGTCTTCCCATATAACAAGGGTGGAGAACCTTTATAGATCAACGTACCATTTTTGCTAAAGAAATGTATAATGGGGTATAGACGTGCCTTCAAATAATTTTGACTTGTATTTATTGGGAAAGTAATAAAACTAAATACTAGCAACTCAAAATTCTTTATTTACTATGAAAAAGTACATTTTAACCTGCATAGTAGTAAATGTTTTAGATGTAAGGGTAATTCAAATTATAAAGTAGCATTAGTGGGACTTCTACTGTTGCAGATTAGATGACAAATAACTTTATTAGGATTCTACGAGAGATTTTACTTTTAGCAGAATGCATGTTGAGTTGGACATCTCAAACGGTTTCTAAGCGAATCTGAAATGGCATTCATCTATGAAAATAATCACTTGCAGGCATAGATAGATAAAAATATGGTTAAAATATCATGAGCCAGCTTCTTCAAACAGTTAAATGTGTCTGGAATCAAATTCCATGTTTCCAAAATTTTGTTACTGGCATTTTTACTTGTATTGCTTGTTAATCTTTCTTTTTCAATCAATTTCCTTATTTAAAGAAGCTTTTGAAACCATATTGAACTATACTGGAAATCAATCAGTTACAAGTTCAATTTATCAATTGAAATCAAATCAGGGTATATAATAAACTTGAAAGTTTCTAATAATTTTTTGAACTAAGAACATCTTGCTGAGAAAATTCCTTGATTGAAGAATTAAGGAAATAAACTTTTTCTTGTCTAATTTCTCATGTACATCTAAATTTTTGATATTTTTTCTCAAGTTAGGGAAGTACTTGTAGTTTCTTGTAATAATAATAATAACAAACAAATGTGCTTCCCGCCACCCCAAGACCGTTCACTTGTGTTTGTTCGTAATACATATAGTGAACTCTGTAATTTTCAGGTAAAATGCAAACTGTTTTGATCAGTGGCGTGCTCAAAATATTGTGTCGCGTGCCATCAATGGTATGCATGCCTGTGGTTTGCCATCCCTGCAATATAAGGTTTCTAAGATATTTTAAAAAATATTGTTTCAAAATATACATTTTTCCAAATTTTCTTTCAGAACAAAATAAAAATGATTAACTATACAAGTTTTAATCCTTTTTTTGATGAATTAAATAGTTAAGAAACTTTATATTAATAATCAGATGTGGCAGCACTAGTTTATGCTTAGGAAAATAAACACATTTAGCATTTGTTTGGATTGATGTGTGTTGAACCCTATATTTTTTAGTCATTTTTTGTTCAGTTATCTTATTAATTTCTCATTCTGTCTTGATTGGGTTAGTGAATTTTTTGAGCATTTCTTAGTGAAAGTCAGAACAAGCATTGAGAGTTACGTAATGGGATTCACAAAATGTATATTCATATATCACTTTGACTCCTTCTGTTATGTTTATGAGGGCAAGTTTACATCAAATTAGTTAAAGACTTAAAGTGTACTTTGGTTATGTTCTTGGTGATATGAATTAAAGATGAGCACCTCCATATTTCCTGCATAACTTGTACAACTACACTTACTGAATGGATAAAAGGCTACCACAATTGTGTGCAATTTGCTGTTCCAAGAATTTAGCTTGAGCAATAAAAGTTTATATTGAGTGTTATTTTTGCTTATATTGCAAGGCATTAAAGTATAAGGAAACATAAGGTAAAATATCCTGAAGCTCCCTCAGCATTTAAAGAACCTCATAGGTAAGGTTTATCTGTTCTCGCTTGTAGCTTGAAAACAATTCAGATAGAAATTAAAGTAAAACTGAACACCATAATGATAAATATATTCCTGAATCTCAAATCACCTCACCTAATAGAATAAAAGGAACTGATTTTTTGTCTGGGATTTGAAACTTTACACCAATCAGAACTATTAAGTTCTAGTCTGAGTCAGTGGAATCTTACAGCTCAAGGTAGAAGGATTTCCATGTTTAAAGTAAGAAATACGACTTTATTAGAATTTTTTTTTAATGAAAAGTTCAATGCGTGTCTGTGCAGATGTGAACGGTTTGATGGGTATGCTATATTTAGGCATTGAGCATATTCCCCTAAAGATAGAGCTGAATTATTGCTAGTGATTTCAATTTAATTTTCCCAATAAAATTGCAAATGGTAAAGTTGTCCAGATTCTTTTGATGACTATACAAACGTTTAACATCAAATTCATTGGGCGAAGCATTGTGCATATATATTGATGAAATAATTCTGTAATATTTCTGGAGAGTGGTAAAAATAATTGTAAGACGTGGCGAGTGGATGTTATTACTGTAGCGAACCAAAGGATAGGGCGTGGCCGGTGGTGTGATTTTCCTGTGTTACGTGGCGAATACTATATTATCGATGAGGCACTCATGTAAATGAATAATCCAGTTTATTCCATATTGAAAAGCATAAAGATCAAGTAGGGACGGCATTTCACATGGCACAGACACAGACCGTGCGGCAGCTGGCTAATTACATGATGAAGGCAAGCATACATAAGAGTGATTACACAAGATTTTTGCTTTAATACCAGCAGTGCAATCGCGTGATTATTACATAATAGCAGTTCTGATTGGATAGAATGGGCAGGACAGGGATTCCGGACTAGCCGATTACGATTAAGATTACAGTGTTAATTTTTTAAACCAAAGAATTAAAGCTTGTTTAAATATTAGTTCAAAGAGTTAAAAAATAAAAAGGATTCTAGAGAGAATTATTACATAGATATGTATTTTTATATATGTAATATATATATAAGCTGTATATCACTTGCTTTACTGAATTTTTCACGATGTAGTTTGATGAAATATATTGTTCTTTCAAATTATTGATATCTAAGTTTTAGCATTAGGCTTTTGATTGTATTGAAAAATATTCTTATAGCTCTTGCTCTCGATTTCCAAAGGACAAATGGATAAGATTTGAATACCTAAAATGGGAGTATATTTAGTTTTTACATCCCCGTAGCCCGATTACTTTCGGAATTGGGAGAGCTTGTGAGAATGAGTCGCTTTATATATGTTGCAGGAAAATGATGACATAAGGAATCTCTTTAAATCTCTAAGGGAGATGATCACTTGACGGTAGATGGTAAAATAAAACGTCTCTTCAAGGTCATTTCCCTGATAAAGGTAAGGGATTTGAACGAATTCCTGAGCTGTTTTAGTGAAATGATGAAAAAATATTGTCAAGAGCTTAAAAGTGTTTATTTAACAAATATGGTGCATTATTAAACGTAGAAGTAATACAACAATAGTCAATGAGATACAAATTATTTATTTGAAACTAACAAATAATTAGAAAATTAGGCTTGTAATCAATCCCTATGTTAATCATAAGGTGCCATTTCTTTAAAGATATAGGGTTGATATTTAGGGGATCGATAGTACAACTTGTATGGATAGGAAATACAAGGACTCGGGCCCCCAGGTGGGGCGCCCCGCCCGGGGGTGGCATTTTGCCAATGCAAATCCTGACTAATTCATTTCATCCTTTCACTGAAACTGTTCAGGGATTTGATAAAATCACTTCCTTTCAACAGGGAAATGACCTTGAAGAGACGTTATTTCAACATCTCCCGTCAAGTAGTCATCTCCCGTAGGGATTTGATGAGATTCCTAATTTCGCCATTTCCCTGCGCCATATATACAACCTTGTGCATTCTTACTAAATACTAAATGTTTACTTTCGTATTACTGTGCCTATTCTACGTTGACTTATAATGTGTTGCTATATTCTTACATATTGTACAGTATTATATAAAAAAATTGTAGTTAATATATATTATTAATGATTATATATGTGTGTATGCATGTGAAATAAATCAAGATACCTAAAACCTCTGTATTTGAAACAAAAAGTCCACACTTTAAGAAAAGAACTCAAGCATGGAATATATTTTGTTTTGTTTTTGCAAGTTTTTTTAAGCTGATATATATACACCTTGTACAGAAATATATAGACATGAGCATTATCCATTATACAATGTACAATTTTCTGTTGGTGAGAAGTATTTGGTATCTTTTTTTTCCTTTTTATTGTGTTTTATTTATTGTTGTAAGTCTGTGATATATTTATATGCTTATGAAATTGCCCAATGTTTTCTGGATGGCCAGAAATTTTCCATCTTCCTAAATTGGATAACATATCTTGGAATTTTGACTAGTTCAGGATCCAAGTTGATATCTTATTTTAGCATTTGTTTCTTGTTCTATATTACTTTTTGTTGTCTTTTCTTGAAGGTTAGGTTTTTCTGTTACATAATTGATGATTATATTTCACAATCTTTTTTTCTATTACTTTATCTTTATTTAAATTGGGCTGTCTTCCTGATGAAGAGAGTTAGTTTTTTCTCCTTCACCTTTGTTTATTTTTGTTTGTGTTTCTGCATTGGACTTTCTAGATTTGAAGTTATATTTTAGTTCTATCAGTATCTGTTGAACATATTTAATTGTATCATATTTATACATCAAAAATAGCATTTGAAGAAGCAAAAGAAGCCAAAAGATAAGAATTATTTTCTCCATTTCTATATGTTCCATTTTTGTGAGTATGCAGATGAAAAAATTTTCAAAATAAAAATAAGTTATTATTAGAAAATTTTGGAAAGAGCAAATGATATTGAAAAATAAGAGCAAAACGTTTGCACTCGCAGTTTACAAATACTATAAAGTTTTTCGCGAAAAATATTGTTTGTAACAATCATCAAATTATAACAATATTAGTTTATAACAATGACATTCATTACAATTCATTCTTTTGTTGCAGTTGTAATAATATTGGACTAAGTATTTAAAAAAAAAAATCTGTGTTTGTTGTAGAATGAGTTACAAGGCAAGCCACGATCCGATACCTATACCACTCGGCTGCCGCGGCCGTAACTTCCACACCACACCAATGGGTGGACATTTGAACCTCAACAAATAACGTGCATCGGCTGTCTCTGCACGGCTAGTCTTCAGAAGTACTAGGCTTGAGCCCATGACACGTCAGCCCACGAAGTAGTTACCTTGACCGCTAAGCTACCGTGGCCAATGAAACAAAAGAAATATGTCTAGTTTGGATCAAACTATCATCAATGACGCGAAGGCACAAATTAAAAAATAAATTAAAACATGAACATTAATTTAAGTTTAAAACCATCTAACAAATAAAACAAGTGAAAATTGTGCATAATAATGCTGATAAAGTAATAGGTTTAGTTTTGCAAGAATTGTATCAAAAACGTAAAAGCAGAACTGTAAACACAAATTGTGTAGCCAAACTTTTATTGCAATTATTAAAAAAAAAAAAAACTTTTTTAAACGGATAATTATTGTAATACATAGCAAAAAAGAAATAAACGAAAAAAATACAACGGTAAATGAATATAATTACAGTGAAAAACGTTTAACACGAAAACGCTTAAGATGAAATATCGGGTTCACACTAAATAATACAATCAGTTCCGAC
>BMAV01007250.1:35195-54648 GCA_019973955.1 Trichonephila inaurata madagascariensis
AACTAGAATTTTTGAAATATATAACTTAGAAGTGGGTTTATTCATATTTTACGACAACAGAGGAGAGCAATTTTAAGAAAAAAACGCCAATAATTATTTCAATTAGTGGTAACTCTGAAAATAATGTGAATTTTTCAAAAATTCTAGTTGAACCTCTGTAGAGAGGTCTGAGCTATATACAGGCAAAATATTATTTTAATAGAAGTATTTTTCACAAAAAGAGAACATTTTGAAAAAAGATTATTCTAAGTTAATTTTTAGCCGAAATATTGTATTTAAATAATTTTTTTTGTCAAAATATCCTTAAAACAATTTTATGCATGTATTCTAATCTGAGTGACACTAAATATCATGAAAATTATACATTTATGCGCTTCTTTAAAATCACGGTTTCGAACGTAGTCGGATACCTTAAAATGTTTTAAAAAATTAATTTATTATAGTAAAATTAAATGAGAAATTTCAACAAAATATGAAAAATATTTTTTAACCTTAATGCTATTTTACTATAGAATAGGATTTATTTTAAAACAAGAAAAGGTAACCAAGTAAATAGGTAGTGCTGTGGATTTCTAAAAAAGATTCACCAAAATAAATTAAAAAAAAACAAACAAAAAAACTTTAAAAGCTTGATATTTAAAACGTCTTGGCTGGCCGCAAACTATGTACAGCGTGTCCGAAAAAGATTATACCTTTTAAAATTTTTTCTCTAGTTTCTCTCAAGTATTATTGGAATGTTTCATTACACCAAAAGTTAGTTAATACATCAAAGTTATTTTTTTTGTACCAAAGTTGTACCTTACAAAGATTCAATATGGGCGCCCTTCGTGACACGGCAGATATCTAGGCGATAATCCATTTCCGTACATACTCGTATCAATACGTCTCTTGTAACAACGGCAAATTCATTTCTGATCAGCCCTCGCACCTCCACCAGATCTCGAGATAACGATGAAACAAAGAAAAAATCCTAAAAAGAATGTATCCTTTTTCGCCAATTTTCTTTGCAGAAGAATCTGCAAAGAGCCACTCGTATCTTAATATGCCCCAGAATTGGTTGATGCCACAGCTTGAAGAGGATTCTCAAGATTTCATTTTCCACCAGGATGTATCTCCTCCTCATTTCTAAAATGACGTGAGAAGGTATCTGAATGAACATCTCCCACAACGTTAGATAGGTCGAATTGGTCGTGATGATAAAGCGTCGTTGAAATGGCCTCCGAGGTTTCCAGACATGTCTCGTTCTGTGGCTTCTTTTTGTGGGGCTTTATGAAAGACAGTCTTTGTCCCATCATTACCTCGAGATCTGGTGGAGCTGCGATCACGGATCTGAAAAAATTTGCTGCTGTTACAAGAGACATGTTAGTGTGAATATGGAAGGAAATGGAGTATCTAGATATCTGGCCTAGATATCTGCCGTATCACGAAGGGTGCCCGTATTAAATATTTGTAAAGTACAATTTTGGTACAAAAAAAAATTGATATGTTACCTAACTTCGAGTATAATAAAACATTCCAATAATACTTCAGAGAAACGAGAGAAAATTTTTAAAAAATGTACAATCTTTTGCGGACATGCTGTATTGGGGAGCCACATGCGGCCCGTGTGTATGACATGCAGATTTAAGTAACTCATTTGTACGGTTTTTCAAAATCACGGTTACGATCATAGTCAATCCCAAAAAGCAAATTCACCGATTCTAAGTAAGTTTTTTGTTCTTTTTATCAGAAACTGTGAAAGAGCCAGTTTCTTTCTCCCTAAAATATAACTTCAAAAAAATTAAATGATCCCATCTTTTTACATTATTTGGATTGTATAAGATTTAATCTTACCCTTAGCGTAGCACTGATTATATGTTGGATTATAAAGCTCTCCGCTGGAAGCAGCTGCCATATAGTAACCATCTTTGCAAACGCAGTCGTAACTACCTAGACTGTTGATGCATACACATGTATCCGAGATGCAAGTTCCATTGTTCTCACATTCATTGATATCTATCAAAAAAGAAAAACAGTGTTCATTTAGTACAGGGATGGCGAACCATTGGCACGCGTGCCATCAATGGCACGTGACATAATATTTTGGGCACGCCAGTGATCAATATGGTTTGCATTTTATTTAAAAGTGACGAAATTCACTATGAAATATTACGAGCAATCGATCGTGGGGTGGAGGGGTGCACACTCGTTTTTTGTCTCTTAGTTATTACTTTAGTTATCTCTTGGACTACAGTTGCTTATGCTGAAAAGTTTGTCTACGCATAGCATTGTCAATTTCATTGACACAACTGTATTTTAAAGTTTATTTGTGTTATATTTACGATTTTTAACTGTTATTTAACATGGCTAATTCAGCAAAAGAACAAAAAGTACAAGGCAGTATGTGTAACAGAAAATTTCAAACTTGGTGAATCTTGAAATATGGCTTGTAAAGGCGACAAAGCGGTATGTGTTTTATGTTCTGGAACAGTGATATGCAGAACATCGTCTGTAAAACGACATTTTGAGATAAAAATCACAAATCCTTTTTTCAAAAAAGTAAACCGCAGCAAAAATAATTAATTGCTTAGAAACCATTTGGGAGATGACTCCGATTCAGCATGCATTCTACTAAAAAAGAAACATCTTTCACAATCCCAATATAAGTTATTTATCATCCGATTTGCAACAACGGAAATCACACTAATGCTACTTTAATTTGAATTATATGTATAAATAAAGCATTTACAACTGTACAGTGCACAAAGGTATTTTTTCGTAATAAATAAAGAGCTTTAATTTATTAGTATTTAGTGTTATTATTTTCCCAATAATCACAAGTCAGAATTATTTGACGGCACGTCTATACCTCAATAAATATTTCTTTAGAAAAAATGGCACATTGATTCATAAAGGTTCGCCACCCCTGATTTAGTACTTATTTCTAACAATAAAATCTATGTGTGATTGAAAAATATTTAAATAACTTACATTCTTTCAAAATTTGTTAACGAATAATTCGTCGCGAAACCGATCTTTTAGATGGTCAAATGGTAATATACAAAAATCTTGCTTCTTTTAAACATTTAAACTGTTTATATTGTTTCGAAGAAGAATATTGTTAATGATCTCACCTTCACATCCAACCTCTCTGGGTTCCAGCCCTTCATTTTTTACTTGGAATCCCGGCTTACATTCACACCTGTAGGTTCCTGGTAGGTTTTTGCAAATAGTATTAAGAGGACAGGCAGATGCATTCAAGCATTCGTCGATATCTGCAAGAAAATTATTCTCGTTAAAAAGCGGCATAGTGAAATTGTTTTTCGTCTTTGTCCGACAATTACATATTTCTTTCAATTACTGGGATCACACTGAGTGAGTTGTTTTTCTATTCTAATGCAGTTGTAGTGTGGTGGGGTGATGATGATTGTGGGTTTTTTTTTTTGGCGCAAGAGCTGATTTTGGCTATACTGCGCCTAACATTTGTTGTCTGTGATCTGGACGTGAAAAGAAGAAAAGGAAGAATGGGATGACAAGAAAGAGGGTCGAAAATAGAGAAGGATCACTAGGGTACCCCGGGTTCATTGTGTGGTGGGGGTGGGAGCACTTAGTTCTTCCGAATCTTCATCTCCATTCAGGACATTTTGAATGACATTAAAACGCTTTCACATTGCCCTTTTTGAAAAATAATATTTAAAATTTAAAAAATAACTGAAGTAAAAAGAGAAATAACTTTGATATGAATAAATTTATGAATACAAATAAAATAAAGATAAAAATTGATGAAAAAAATCTTGACTTATAAAAGATTTTTTTTTTTGTTGCTGTTCGTGATGGGAGTGGGAGGGGCGATGCCTAGCCAATCCATTTGCTGCAAAGGAGTCCGAGTTAAAGAGAGAAAATATATAGATGTAAAATTTAAAATGAGTTGGTATCGAGTGGAGCTTCTGCGGATGGCTGAACAGAGAGGTCAGCAATTTTTGCATTTAATTTTAGGTGAGAAGCTTGATCAATACTTGAGTAGAAAATAGAGGTAATTTAGTAAATAATATAGGTAAATAAAAAAATAGTATAGGTAAAAGAGAGCATAATTAGGAATTAAAGAAAAGCAGGATACATTAGGACTGATCTGGGTCTGTGGAAATTTAGGCCAGGAGTACATTTTTCGATGCTAGTGATGGATTTATTGTCAGACTTGTCAATTTTATTAAAGAAGTGGCTAGCATTTCCCCTGATGGTTTGTCTAATAGTGGGTATTTTACTCGCAGTTTTGAGGTCTACATTCCCCATAAACCAGCGAGCGTTAAGGATTGGCCTGACAATTAAACTCCGAGTACTTTCTAAATAATTAAGATGAGCCTTTGCTGCATGTTCCCCAAACAGGGGAAGCGTATATCAGTTTCAGTTTTAGGATCAGTGAGTAGATATGCATTTTGTTTCTATTACTTAATTTTAGTTTTCTGGAAATTAAGGGGTACAGTTCATATATGCGCGACTTTTTAAATTTTTTCTCTAATAAAAGTTGCATGTTGTTTGAAAGTGAGAGTTTTACCCAGGATATATATAATTCCTAAGTTTTTTATCTTGATTGGGGCAAAGGATTCTATTCTCTCTGAGATGTATAGATGCCTGGTGCTTTTTTGTATCTAGCGAAAAATATGGCTTCTGTTTTTGAAGTTTTGATGACTATTTTTCTCTTGGTAAACCAGTGGTCAAGCTGTGATAGGTATCATGTTATCATATATGTGATGAAGGCTGTTTTTTGTGTTAACGAAGTATCGCCGTGTGGTCAGCATACATGCAAATTTCAGTGTTGTTAGTGGTAGGAATGTCATTGACATAGATTTTGAAGAGCGTAGGAGAAAGAAGAGACCCTTGTGGGGCCCCAGCAGAAATGTTTCTAGTATTTTTGAGGGTATTATTGATTTTGACAGAAAAAGTTGTATCGGAAAGGTAGAAATTAATAAGGATAATTAATGGAGTTCTCGCATTGTGTTGAATTAGTTTATAGATAAGACCTGTGTGCCAGACGCGTTTGAAGGCTTTTTGTTGGGTTGAAGCGAGTGAACTATTTTTTCTGGCGGAAGGATAACTGTGTGACCCACCTACGCGCGTTTTTCCTGCTTCTCTCCCACGCATTCCTTCTACGGGGTCCCCTGGCTGACCTGCGGCTATGTGCTTTTGGTCATACTTGTTAGCTGTGTGCAATATCCGTAATCGTTCATGTTAAATAAATGTGCTGTCCAGAAACTCCTGAGTGGAAATAATTACACATAAACAATACTTTTTGCATGTCTAAAAATACTGCATCTATTCTAATAGAAAGGTGAAGGAAGACCAACTTATATTCTACTGATAAGTAACATGTTCATGACGGGAACGTTTCAACTTGACTCACTCTTCAGGAGTTTACTTTCTTTAGGTAAATAGGCCTTTTCGCGCGAGTAAGCGTTCTTCCTCGTCAGCGCTCGCTTCACCTTTAATTAGGCTTATTTACCCACAAATCCTTACACGATGGTAAAGAGTTCACTCTATTTTCATTTATTAATTACTTAATTTTGAAGCTAAACTTTTAAAACTTGACACCCCCTCCACACACATATAATTTTAATAAACACTTTTAATAGTTACAAATAATTTAAAAAAATTCAAATTCAATTTTCTTATATATGTTATGTATATAATAATGTTCCAAAAAATCCCTCATATTCTAAAAGGAGTACAAGATTTATAGGGGTTCGACTAGGAAAAAAATTTAAGATTCATTAACTCGAAACGTGAACAATTCATAATATTTAAAATAGCTAACTTAAATTTTATAACAGATTTACACAATAACTTATAACTTTAACAAATATATAATTAATGAAATATTTAATGGTCACAGAAGGAAGATTAAAATAATTTTTTAAATATTCGAAATAATATTTTACACAAAGATACATTTTTGGATGAATACACATATACTTAACTAACTCTTTCTTTGTAAGAGTTAGTAACTCTTTCATTGATTGTGAAAAAATAAAATACAAAATTAAAACCAATCAAGACCAATTTTACAATAATATACTATATTGTCCCTCCCCTTACAAGTATAATAAAACAGAGCAATGAGTTTCGTACATCGAGCGATCTGATTTATGTTTCGTACTCTGATGCTTACTCATGGTAACCACTACAATTATTTTTACAATCTAATTTTACTATAATGGCTACTTCCCCATATAGTTTTTGACAAGTCCATCACCTTAGGTAAAATTATACAGGGTGTGTTCCAAAAGTAGCGGGGCTCATTTTTTTTGTTTAAATTTAATTTATGACCATAGTACAGACAATTAGAATTTTTCAAATTAGCACCCTTCCGCATCTACACGTTGTTGCCAACGAGTTTTCCAGTTTTCGTACGCCTCCAAGAACGCCTGGACCGAAATGCTGTTTAGCTCACTTCTCACGGCCTATTGAACCACCTCTACCGATCCGTGATGCTTCCCCTTGAGCGTCAATTTTATTCTTGGGAACAGAAAAAAGTCTGCTTTGGCCAAGTCGGGGCTGTAGGGGGGATGAGGCTGTGTTGCCACATTGTGCTGGGCAAGATACTCCACTTCGCGGAACGCTCATGGCTAAGGATCCTGTCAATGATTGATTGAATATTAACGTCGCACTGTTTAGCTACACGAGGGCTTTTGGCGACGGACCATGTAATTTTGAGTGAGTGTAGGGTTTTATGGCGCAAAAGCCAATTTTGGCTATGCTGAGCCAAACATTTGTTAAAAAAAATTTAAAATGCTTTATAAAATATTTAAAAATAATGACAATACACAGTTTTAAAAAGTTAAAATTTCAAATCAAGTAATTGAAGAAAAAATTTGGTGGGGATTCCCCCACCAAGTCAGACTATATCTTAAAACATAGAAAAAGACGAATGGAACACATGTTAGTTTAAAACAAAGACAATACAAGTTAACAAAAAATTAGCTTTTATTTTTCCTGAATCGGGGGTTGGAGTTAACGTGTGTAAATAATTGTCAGGATTGTTTATAAAACATTTTTTTATGTGCGAATTTATCCGTAGGATCTGGCTCAAGTTCCTCCACCACGTCATACATAAGCATGTCTTGATCATCAGTAGTATATTCCGTAGGTGCTGACTTTCTGGGTTTATGTGGAGCCATTTTTATTTAAATTTCTGGTTTCTGTACTTTTGGACGCGTTTTCTTCTATTTTTTGAATTCTGTTTAACATTCTGTGGGATTTTAGATGTATTAGAACTTTCGCTATTCGGTGTAGTATTTTCAGACTCTGATAAAGGAACTGATGGTTGAACTTTAGTTGAAAGTGCGGTTAATTTATTAGAAGTTGTAGGAACTGGGTTCGTTTCAGTTGATACAGATGTATTCAGGCTATTGTCAGGGCAGAAGCAGAAATGGGTTCAGGTAACCGAGATTTTGTGTGGTTCGTTTTATTGAAGATGCGGAAGGCAAGAGGTTCACGTAATTTTGAACCATGGTCAAGTGACGGGGACGACACCTGAGCTGGTACCCCCTGTCCTAACTACCACACCACACCAGCGGGAGGACGTTTCAGCTCTCGACAGATTTAACGTGCATCGCTGCCCTACACGGCGGGTCTTTAGTGGTACTGGGCTCGAACTCGTGACAAGGCAAGCCACGGTCCGATACCTATACCACTCGGCTACCGCGGCCAAGGATCCTGTCAAGATCTCAAACATGAGGAATGCTCAGTTCATCCTCAATCATTCTGATACTCATCTTACGATCACTGTTCGACACACTTCGCACTCGAGACACATTTTGGTTGATCTTGTTGGTTGAAGGCCGTCTGTAGTGGCTTTCGTATTCCAGTCTTTCCCAACCTTCTCGGAACAGTTTGTGCCACTCAAAAACGCCTGATCTACTCACGGCAGCATCACTGTAGACCTCTTTAATCATGTCGTGAGTCTCTTTGCCCGCTTTACCAAGCCTTACACAAAATTTGATGGCGTATCGCTGCTCCAGAAAACGCTTCATGATTCTCCGTGACAAGGCATTTCAACAGGGGTTCACAGTACAAGCGATCTGCTCTCTTCAACGGCCGAAAGCCAACTGCCGATTTTTCCCAGCATTCCTAATATCTCCCTCTACCGATCGTGCGCACGAACACCACCTCTTGTACACCCGTTCGCTCTGGATAAAACGAGTCCTACTACTTTCAGAACAGACCCTGTAAGTGGAAAAGTTTCTTGACCCCAATGTAGACCAAGATCAAAGCCAATGAACGAAGAATTATTTTTTGAGGCAAGTATGAAAACATCACAACTGCCGTTAAATTCATAATAATTTGATTTATTTCAGTTATTTCTTGAATTTCTGATTTTAAATTTCCTTAATACAGACATAGATTGAATAAAAAATGCCTCTTATTTGTACGATGATGAGAAATGTGGAGCATCAGAGACTATTATACTAGGATAGTCTTTGTTGTTCCCCATTTCTCATTGCTTTATTTTTGTACAAGTTTTACTTTTATTCGATTCGAATTGTAGGAGAAACTTATCACAGTTAAAACACATATTTGGAAATTAAGTACATAATTGGAGAAATCAGGCATTTGTTCTACTTATTGGCATCTAAAACTATAGATCATTGTACAAAAACAAGTTAAAAAAGTGGTACCTTCACAAAATTCAACAGCAGCTTCAAAGCCATCTGGACAATCACACTGTTTGACACCATCCAAGAAATGACAACCGAATTTCATATCTCCCAGGCTCGAGTGATCACAGTTACAAGCTGCGAAATAAAGATTCAAAGGTAATTAGAAAAGACAGAAGAAAATTTATGTAAATACATCAAGTACTTTTTCAATTCCTACTATTAACTCACACACACTCTCTCTCTATATATTGATTTATTTATCTTGGTGGAATTTTCAATCGTTAATAAAATACATTCTAAAGCGCTCAATTAATCTGAAATTTTATATACATGATTATTTTGGCTGACAATACAATAATTTAACTATAATAATTAAAAATTAATTGATTAAAACTAATTATTTAAAGAATTAGTACAAATACATACAGCCACATTGGCGACTTGTGTCAAAACTTGAAAAGTTTTTTTTTCTCACGTTTTAAAGCATTCGTTTGAACTGAAATTTTATATACACGGTTGTTTTGGATGACAATACGATACTTCAATGATAATTAATAAAAATTAATTACCACTTAATGTTGTGATTCTGTCATATGTATATACATATTTATATTAATTGTAACTATTTAATACAAAGTAGTTAAAATAAAATTTTTCTTTGATCTAAGTAGGAATTAACTTAAAAATTTCTTTTTTATATTACTTGTATAGGATAAATTTGTTCTTAAGTGTTTTGAAAGAAACAACTGCAATTTGTTTTTATTGTTGATATAATTTCATTTATATATTGTTTCAATGACATATCTCGTCTCTCTTGATTTTTAACAAGTTGAAATAATAAAATAAATAAATAATTTGAAATCTTCAAAACAACATAAAAATTGATGTTACATGGATATTTATTTTATATATCTCTTTTTTGTTTTCTTTCTATAACAGTATTTTTCTATTCCAGAAAAGTCTTCTCAAAAGCTATAATTCTTTTTCACAAAAAAGGTTTTTTCTTTAAACATCTAACTATGAACTTATCTAGTTCAAAGTAAAAATCTCGTTAAAAATTTCTGAAAAAATTTGTTTCTAAGGTGTTTTTGTCAAGAAGTCTGAATCAAATGTCCCTAATTTTGAGAGGATATTATACTTGAAAGAAAGTTAAAACGTACTATTGGGTAACATGAAGCACAAATTTTTTTTTTAAAGAAAATAAGTTCATTTCTATATTGGCTGCCTTTGTAGTCTTGAGAAGATCCAGTCGCGGCAGTCCAATGCGAGGCATATTTACTGTAGAAAGCATGCAACAGATAGTGGTTTTTGGTTTGTTTCTTTCCACTTTCTGTACTACACAGGGACTTCTCCTTTCCGCGTTAAAATCGGAGGGACAAAAAATTCTTCAAATTCTGAGAATCAAGCATCCAACATTGCCTATAACACCAACGTATCGTTAGCATTTTTTTTAAAGCTACACTACACTGTACCCTACAAATTTCATACTTACCGATTTTTTTGCATTATCTTGTGGCTCATATCATTGAGAAGCTTGCCACGAAATTTCAGATCTGTTTACAAATTAGTTTTTAAGATATTTGAAGTTTCCTGAGCTATGGTTTTGGTTTCGTTTTCATTTTAAAGCAGTATTCCATTCTTAAATTGAATTAATTAAAAATATTTTTGAGTACAATCAACTCTTTAAGCGTGAAATGTTTATTGATTCCAATTTTCATTGCTAAAATAATTTCTGCTGATTATGTTTTGAGATTTTGAATTTTCTTAATTAATTAATTAAAATGGATTTCAAGACCAATTTGTGCTTTAAAAGTAGTTTATATAACTTAGAAGCTTTATCATAAATTTTTTCCTGTTGAGAAAATGTCATGGCCAAAACATTCTCAGGTTGCTGTGAGAAAACAATATTTTAAAGAGATGAAATACTCCAGAAATTGATGCATCTAAAAATCAGTCCTCAGCTGATACTGCAATTAGATTTCTGAATAAAAGTATTACAGATAAGACTGAATATTTCCTTGATGTACCAAACTAAATTATACTAAATATATATTGTAGTTCTATATTTTAGTATTTTAAAAAGTCGTACAACACATTAGCTAAAACTTCCTAAATTGCTCGATTTAAAACTGAAAAAAAAATCATGAACAAACCTCTGGCTATTTTTAGCTTAAGTTAGTATAATTATTATTTTGTACATAAATGCATTGTTTCAAACCTTTTGTGAAAATATTAGGTTAAGATTAAGCTGAACAAACTGTCATCGTAACAAATGCTATCAATATTATACAAAAATATATTTTGAGTTAAAAATATTATTTTCTGTCATATTTAATTAAAATAGTGTTTTAATGTAGATCACACACACACACACACATCATTGGAAAATAATAAATTCAAAAATTAGAGCTTTAGAAGCATTATAAGTTTTTGTTTTATGCCTTTACAAACTCTGAATGCGTTTTTCTCAGACTTTCAATTTTGAAGGTATAAGTTAAGTGTGTTTTAATCCTTAAGGCCTTTTTTTCTGTTCATTATAGATCCTTGAAATTTTTAGTATATGCTCCCAAGCGTATTTTCTATGAAAGTTAGTATGAATTTAGGGCTGAGATCTCTAGTTATTTTTTTAAAAAACACCTAAAGTTACTATTTAAAAATTTTTAGTGTTTTTTGCAGGTTTTTTTAGAAAAATAATTATTAAAAACCAACAAGGGAATGGATTTTTAAATCCATACTAACTTTTGTTCACAATAAGCTAAGAAACATAAATAACTTGAAATGACTAAAATATTTTAAAAAGTGAGCATTTTATAAGAGTTTGAAAAAACTTAAGAAATTCTTTATTTTTTAAAATTGTAAAGCAATGGGCTTGCCGAACTGTCTTTTTACTCTCAAAATCAAATTAATAATATAATCTGAATATAAAACATAAATTATTTTTATTGTTATTGTCTCCAGAAATTTTTTTTGAAAAGGGTACTGTGTATTCTTAATTGACTATTGAAATAAGAATTGTTTGATTCGGGCAGCAGGTACAATGAAGCGTTTGATTATTTGTACAGACAATGTCCTTTTGTTTTTGTTATAATAAAAGTCCCTTTGTTTAGTGATAAGAAAAACAAAGAGCCTTTAAATAACAAAGATAAGATTGAAATCTCATGAACTAATAAAGGATTAGAAAAGAGAAATTCCAGAAATCCATCATATTGAAAGAAAATATATTTTTCCCAATATTTCAGTTCTGAGATAAAGGTAATGTTTTCTCTCCCTGTGTATATATATAAAAAAAAAACGTTTTTCGTGATTACGTATAATAGATTTATTTATTTATCTCCCACACGAGAGTGATAAGTAATGTGATGCGTTCTGTTCAATACAAATTTAATTTTTCTTGTTAACAATACAGTTACGAATTTTGTGTAAAGAATATTTAAAATATTGAAAATAATTTACATTTGGATGTGTGTGATACGTTTATATTACTAAATGTTGTATTTATTTTGTGTTAAAATTGTAATATTTGTTGTTCCTTACATATAATGGCGATTGAATAGAAATTTGGCAATGTAGCCAAGTTGGTATCATTTTTGGCAAGTTTGGGACCACATGAATTCTTCTGGAAATTAGGGGAGAAATCTACTAACTTCACAATCTATAACGCAAGTGAATTAAAAAAAAAAAAAATCCGTGACGCCTATAAATAGGGAGTTGCTCGACGAAACGAGTTTGTCTTGTTTTGACCGTTGCAGAGTGGCATTGATTTGACCGTGAAGAGTCGACAAGAGATTAATTATTACATCGGCTGTTGAGTAGCTTGTGAATAATCTTCAACATACTTGTATTTTTGTCGCTGACAATTGTGTCTGAATGCCGTAGAAAGTGTCAAGGCCTGCTGAGATTTGTTCTGCGAATATTGCTACTGTATCCTGTATTTCAAGGATTGCTTTTAGACAGAAAATTTCAATCGTTCCTCAAAAACTGTCTTGCTCTTTGTGACTGATCGCATAAAATCCTCGAACCCCGATCTTCGTACAAATATATTGAAAAAAAAATCGAACTACATAATACATGTAAATTACAGTTATATAATTTGTGCTATGGTGGTTGATCCGACAGGTAAACAGGGGTTCTGTTTATTATAAATAAAATTTGAATTTAATACTGTATACCAGTGCTTTTCAAACTTTTAATACTTGCGACACAATTTTCAGTCATAATTTTCTTCGTGGCCCCCTTCCCCCTCCAAACAATAACAATATATTGAATTCAATAATAATGTACTTTGACATAAATCTACAATACGAATTTAAGGGAGTCCGGCACTCCCATAGGAGCCCATAATAAAGTAAGTAAGTTTATGTACCTTTTTCTCAGTACACATTTTTAAAAAGTTGTATATAAATTTTAATTTTGAAATATTTAAGAAATTTGCTTATATTAAAATCCTTGTTATAACTCAAGATAAAAAAAAATCCTTCTGCAGAAGCAAGCCTTTGGGAAAAATAAGCTTTCCATATTCCTCCTTTTGTCTACATTTTATCATTTTGTTTGAAATCTTACTAACACAGATTTAAAAAATCGTCTTAAGTTTTTGTGTATTGTTAATCGAATATTTTTTAGATTTAAAGTAAAATCATTTAGTGCAGTGTTTCTAACAGGTTGATCCAGTACAAGTTTCTGCTATCAATTTTAGTAGAAAAAGAAAATGCCAACAGAAAGTCTTTAAGGTATCCGAACACGTTGAAAATTACCAAATTCGGTCAAGACAGATATTTTTGTTTTTATTTTATTCAATGTGGAGCTATATTTTGGCTTTACGAAAAATACTTTGTTTTGTTTCTACGCTAGCTATAGAGGCCAAGTTGCAACCAATTTTATAAAGTTAGAAAAACCGGAAGAGTGGACATTTAAATTATTCAAAATCTATCTTCGCGAGTCTGATAACTCAAAATATTACAAATGTATTTCTATAAAACTTTTTGAACCTGATATTTATGCTATTGTTTGGAGAATGTACTAAAACATTTCTTATTGTATGAATACTTTTTGAATTAGGGTCTGTTATTTAAATAATGGTCTCATAAAGAAAGTGACTTTTCTTATAATGTTTACTCAATCAGCTCTAAAATTTTCAAATTTTTATAAAATATTAAAATTTTAGTACATTCTCTAGATAAATGTATCTGATTTGTTTGGGTAATACTTTTACTAATATAAGTTTATTACTTTTTTCTCTGATTGCTTTGAAGTTTTACAAAAATATTGCTAAAATTTCACTTATAATTGCAATTTTTGTAAAATTTAGGCAACTTGTTTTAAATATTGTTGGTTAAATTGTAGTATTTATTGCTATTGAGTGCTAAAAAACCATTTATAATGTTTAAATAATGTTATTTTGTCAAAAAGTACTCCGAACGTGTTTGGATACTTTAGGGTATCCGACTACGTTCGGAACCGTGATTTTAAAAAAAGCGCATAAATGGATAATTTTCATGATATATTTAGTGTCACTTAGATTAGAATATATATATAAAATTGTTTTAAGGACATTTTGACAAAAAAATTTATTTAAGTACAATATTTCGGCAAAAAATTAACTTAGAATAATCTTTTTTCAAAATGTTCTCCTTTTATGAAAAATGCTTCTATTATAATAATATTTTGCCTGTATATAGCTCAAACTTCTGTACAGAGGCTCAACTACAAATTTTGAAAAATTCATATTATTTTCAGAGTTACAACCCATTGAAATAATTATCGGCGTTTTTTTTTCTTAAAATTTCTCCCCTCTGTTGTCGTAAAACATGGATATAACCGTTATATATTCTAAGTTATATATATCAAAAATTCTAGTTGAACCTCTGTACAGAGGTCTGAGCTATATACAGACAAAATATTATTATATCAAAGCATTTTTCACAAAAGGAGAACATTTTGAAAAAAAAAGGTTATTCTCTAAGTTAATTTTTGGCCGAAATATTGTATTTCAATATTTTTTTTTGTCAAAGTGTCCTTAAAACTATTTTATGCATGTATTCTAATCTGAGTGACACTAAATATCGTGAAAATTATCCATTTATACTCTTTTTTAAAATCCCGGTTCCGAACGTAGTCGGACACCTTAAAGAGAACGGGAGCCAAGAATTACATAAGTTTAGTATAGACACATTTACTAACTGCTCTACAATTATTATATAAATATTTTACATGCCATTCTGTGTTATATTTGTATAATAAATTTGTACTTCAATTTATATAGTATAATGTAGAATGATTAATCCCTAGTCTCTGGCCGGGGGTGTGCCAAGGAAAAAATTTAATCAATTGTTGCAATCGTCAATATATGGAAAAAAAGAAATATTAATTAAAAAAAATCCTTTCAATATTTTTAAATACTATTTTAACTAAGATAAAAGTCTTTGAGATTGCATAAGGAGCCTGAATTCTCTGGTGCAACTTGTTCATTTCCAGAATTCACGAAAAAGAACCATATTTACACGGCACGCTAAAAACTAAAACGGCTCACAGGCCTTTATATAGAAAGGTATAAACATACAAATTACTACGTATAATTCTTTTTGAAATTTTTAAAATTTTTACTTACGAACGCAAGCTCCATTGTGAGGAATAAATCCCTTATCACAGAGGCATGTCTTTTCTCCTTTAGAATTGAAGTCACAGTAACCATCGTAACCGCAGAAGCATTCTGTGAAAAAAAGGGATAAAAAGTATATAACATCTTTATGACATCTATGAAATTTTAAAATTAAAAATATTCCTTTGGCCTGCCTTAGACAAAAAAGACGGTAAATGGGTTTCAATATTAATACCCCGTTCTGATTTAGCAAAACGTAATTGTAGTTAAAAACTAATAAAATTTTTCTCGAATCCATCTTTTTTACAAAAGGTATTTCACCCTCCGACTATAATATTCCTTATTATCAAATGAATCATTATATTTAACTGCAAGGATTTCGTATACATTTGACACATGTATATCTACAGGGTGTACCCGAATGGGTTGTACAAACTTGGAGGGAAGGAAGAAAACATCGCGTGGAGCCATAATTACATAAAAAAGCTTGGGAGGAAAGTGATAGGTGGCGCTGTATGTGAGATAGCAAGGTCGGCACATGCGGTTTCCTCATTTCAGACATGGACAGGTGGGATGAACATGAATCGTTACTCGAATGCCAAGTTGGTCGCCAATACCCACTTCATCTACGGCCTAGCAAACGGATGTGTTGCTGTTCGGTTGTGGGGAAAGATACCCAAAGCGCCTGTAACCGAATCATCAAATGTTCGCTCGGGTGAATCAGAGCCTGGCGGAATATGGATCTTTCAGAGCCAAAATTGACGACACCCCCTTCAATTCTGAAATGGACCAGGTGGCACGAATATCCATCGCTGCTGCTACTATCCGTGAAATGCTCCGGTATTTTCGAACATGTCTGCCAATCCATGTCGTGCCGGTATCGTGGGTGCATACATGCCAAAGGTAGCAACTTCAAATACCTCCTGTGATGCTTTAAGATCATACTTTTAGCTTATTACTGTTTTTTTTGTTATAAAGCGTTTTATACACTAGATTATGTATTGTGGTCTTAATGTCTTTGTCTCTCTTTATCTCGTCAGGGTCACGTTTCCATTCATGCTTTCCTAAGTATAATTATGGCTCGTTAGGATGTTGTCTACCACCCCTTCAAGTTTGTACATGGCATTCGGAGACCCCCTGTATATTAATTAAGGGAAGAGTTAATGTAAAGGAGTGAATGAGTGAATATTAATGTCGCACTGTTAAGCTACACGAGGGCTTTTGGCGACGGACCACGTAATTTTGAACCAAGGTCAAGTGTTGTGGACGACCCCTGAGCTGGCACCCCCTCTCAACTACCACACCAACGATAGAATGTTTCAGCTTTCAACAGATTTAGCGTGCATCGCTGCCCTACACGGCGGGTCTTTAGTGGTACTGGGCTCGAACTCGTGACAAAGCCAGCCACGATCCGATACCTATACCACTCGGCCACCACGGTCACTTTATGTAATGGAAGGTGAGAAGAGGACAATCGGAAATGCTTAGAAGCAGGAAACTTAGCACATAAAAATTATGTACATTTAAACGTTGATTTTTTTTAAAAAAAGAATTCGCAGTAGAAGTTTTTTATTGAGTTGTGAATCAATTTCTTTGCCCATTTTTTCAAACTTTAGGGAGATCAACCACAAATTAAAAACATAACTATTGACTGGATAGATCATACAGCCTTTGGAAGAGAATGGATGACAATCTAAAAATTACATGTCACAAAAAATAATGTCGTAATGAATATCATATTATGATTTTAATGCTGCACTAGTTGTATAATAGCAACTTTCAAATTCGTAACTTAATCAGGATTAAATCAGTCCAGTTTATGAATACAAAAATGCATATTACATATACCCCTACATGTTAATTTTTTATTTTTGGGAGATTCCACAATTCTGTTTTGAATTCAAGGGAAAATGTACGTTTATTAAATGTTTTTAATTTGAAGGACATACTAATATTATATATGATTTTTATAATAACCGGTTCTTAATATTGCAAAAAATTTTGATTTTTAAGCAAGAGTTACATTTAAATGTGAAATTAAATATACAATCATTTAAAACCATGTATTAAAACCTTTTTAAAATTGAAAAGGATGGCGGGGTTTGTGGGATTTTTTTTAACAATGAAAATCCAAGGGTTAAATACAAGTATATGCTAAAAGGTTTACTGTAAATTAAGATATTACGAGACAGAAAAAAATTCCCTTTTAATTTTCCTTAAAAAAAACTTTATAATTCTCTTCGCACTCAAAATCATTTCTTCATTGTCTCCCAATTTTCCATTTCGCCGCAGTCACAAGCTGGGGGGAAAAAATATTGCAATATAAATTAATTTCATAATGTGACATTTAAAAAAGAGGGGTGACAAAATAATACGAACACCGCGAAATGGCTGGCCCATTTAAAGACGCACAGCGCGCATGTCATTTTTTGCGTCCGCCGCCTAGCATTCAAAAGGGAATGTATCGTCGCCAACAGCTGCAATAGGGTGCACGCGTCTATTGAATTTTTAAAAAAGCAAAATGACGGACCTGTCAGAGTTCGAAAAAAGGGATGATTGTTTTGGGGGGGTGCGCGGTTTCTCGGTGAAAACAGCAATTTTTTGGGGGGTGCAAAGTACTGTATCTGCCGTTATGACAGCATACAAAGTGCGGGGAAAGTGGCGTCTGGCAAGCACAACGGGGGACGGGAAAAGCTTTCCGGAGGGATAAAAGAGTCTTAACCCCCATAGTGGCCCAAAACGCAAGAATCGCTATCCCCAAAAACGTCGGGTGAATAGTCATCTTCGTAACCCCCTTTCAGCAAGAACCGTCCCAAAGGGGAAATGCTGCTTCGAACTTTAGGAAGGTTCTTCGTAAACCTTTGAAAACAGCACGTCTGCTTTACAGCGACGCCAGTGGTGTAAACACACGACAGTGGACCCCCAGTGGCAACAAGTCATCTGGTGGGTGAATCAACGTTCTCCCCCAGACCACCGGACGAGTTTAGTTTTGGAGAACCCCCCAAAAAGAAGCTTTTTTTGAATATCATGCCACTTGAAGCATGGAGGGGGGTCCCTTGGGGGTAGGGGGGATATCTTGGCGTGGGCTTGGGGACTTTTTACTCTGCATGGCAAGATTGCTGCCCACTATGTCGATATCCCGGGGATCAGGTGCTTCCATTTGCCAGACTTTATTTCCCAGAGAATGCCCATTTATCAAGACGACCGCTCCATCCACAGGGGCTAAAATCGTCAAAAATGGTTTGCAGAGCATGAGGGGGGCGTAGGTCATCTTTCGGCCCCTCACCCTGATTTAAATATTTTGAATATTTGTGGGGGTATTTGGGGTCAAAACCCGTGCCGTTTCCCCCACCATCTACGTTTTCGGCTTGGGGCCGCTCTCCAGAAGAATGGCTTCATATTCCATTAAAAGTTGTTCATGACCCAGGCCACCCCCACGTCGCTACAGTCTTAATTAAAGTAAAAGGGGTCCAACCCCCCTATTAATAAAGCATTTCTCCTCTTTTAAGGTGTTCGTATTATTTTGTCACCCATGTGTATAACTACCAATTTCGTTAAAAGAACTCATAATTTTCTAACTACATTGAGCCTTTACATCAGAAGAAATATTATAAACCACGAACTTTTGAGGAACAACGACTCTGATGGACATTTTTAGCAGCCTTTTTTTTTCCCAAAATTCCTGCTTCTTGAATAATCTGATAAGATGGCCCAAATCTGCTGGGTATAGGGATATCTAGGGTTAATTGGTAAGCCCCGTATTAGTGGTTGGGGATCCCCTTCCTACCATTGGTCCGGTTCAAACCCCGGGGGGGCGGGTTTACTCAGTCTTTCATCCCTTCAGTGGGTCGATAAAAAGAACCGGATTGGGGGAAATTAACACTGGGAGTTTCACCCCGACTGACCACACCTAACTGGAGCATCTGCTGCCCCAGGGGCCCAAAGGCAAAAAAAGGTTGGGGAAAAGTGACCCCGGCCCCGGACTGTTGCGCCAATGAGTTTAGTTAAGGGTTAACTGAGAGTGATACATAAGACTTAGAAAACCAATAGAAGTTGGGTGACTGGAGCCTATGTTTAACCCCTAAGTATAAAGCAAAATTGAATCATAGATCTAAGGGCCCTTAAAAAGGATTCTATAAGTATAAACGGGGATATGAAACGCTCTTAAAAAGGGGAAGAATACTTAGAACTCATGAATGAACCATCTTTATTCCTAAGATCATCA
>BMAV01007252.1:0-39261 GCA_019973955.1 Trichonephila inaurata madagascariensis
GTTTTGCCCCAAGTATCAAATGATTAAATTTATAGACTTCTGTGAAGTGTGGTTCCTGCCAGAATCAGTAGCCAGAGAAGCCGCCATTGTTGGAGATAACCACTGCCACACGCCTCGGCATTGATTCAAAGAGACTTTGGATGTGTTCTTGGGGTGCAGCAGACCAAGCAGCTTTCACACGTTGCCAAAGTTCATCTGGTGTGGCAGCTGGGGTGTATCGTTGGGTCAATCGTTGAGCAACCATGGACCACATGTTTCTATCGGTGAAAGATGCGGAGAGCGAACCGGCCAGGGAAGCAATTCAATCTGGTGACTGACGAAGAACCTTTGGATAATGCGTGCCACGTGTGATCGCGCATTATCCTGTTGAAATATGGCTGTGGCCAAGCCCTAAATGCAAAGAAGGACAACTGGCTCCAACATCTCAGAGATGTAGCGCTGGCTGTTTAAAGTACCGGCAATACGTACTAGAGGAGTGCGAGAGTGATATCCAATACCGCCCCATACCATAATACACGGTGAAGGACCAGTGTAGAGGTGCATGACGTAGCTTTTCAGCATCATCTCTCCACAGTGTCTCCCGATTCGAATCCGACCATCGTGGTGTTGCAGACAGATGAGTGACTCGTCAGTAAAGACAATTTCATTTCATTCTGCCACTCGCATCCTTCTTCATCGCACCATTGGCGGCGTAGACGTCTGTGGTTTTGCGTCAAGGGAAGACCAAGCAATGGACGTCTTGCAGACAGATCACTCTGCTGTAAACGGCGTCGAATGGTATGCGCAGATACTGAATGATGCGTTACACACTCAATGTGCTGTGCTATGGTTCGCGATGTGACTGAGCGATCCGTCACTGTTATGTGCACAATTTGCCTGTCCTCACGTGAAGTAGTGCACTGTCACGATCGACCACATCGGTTCGTCGTACCCTCCTGCATCCAACGGTCATACATCCGCATTACAGTTGTTTGGTTTTGTCCAATACGACTACCCGATTTCCCTGAAAGATAATCCACAATCTCGGTAGGCCACTATCCTTTCTCTGTCGAACTCTGATACTTGATCAAAAGCGGATGTTTCTACGAGACATAACTGATCGTTTTTTGAAAAAACCACAAGAAAAACACAATTGCCGAACTTGAAATCGTCGAAATCTCCAAGCTTTAAATGGCGCTTTGAGGTGGTGCCACAGACGCGAGTGATGCGTGTCGGTGCTGAAATTTTAATCATTTGCATATCTCACCTATGCTAATGCATGTTGTAAATTTTATGTTATTTGCATGCATCCTTCAGGGTGTTGCATTTACGGTGGCCAGCAGTGTACAATTCCAGCAGAGTCATCGCCTCTTTTTTCCCACTCTAGAGGTCGTCGCTCATTCGACACTTTACCGATCCTGGTAGCGGGTAGCGAGATCTTTACCGCGCGGTCAGGAGTCCTATACATATCTAGGCAGTAAGGTGGGCCTGAATTATTCACGAGGCCATTCCGCTGTTTTCAATGCTGCTGCCGCCAACGTCCAGGTTATTCTGTGGCTCCCTGCTTGTTCCCCGACAAAAACTCACCGTCATTCGTTTATATATTCTTCTGCGATTGAACTTCCTTTGCCACACTTCTCATTCAAAAATCCTATATCGACCGCTTGGACAAAATTGATCGCCGCGGCCAAGTAAATTTTGAACCTTCCAAATCGCGCGAATACCATCTTAGTTCATTTGGCCTGTAAACAGGAGGCTCTGCGATACCTCTTCAAGGCCATCCACTCTGTCACCCACGCCTTCAGCATGTTATCTTCACCTGATGCCGATACTGCTAGGGTTGTCATTCCTGGTTTCGTGAGCGCTACCAGTAAAAAGATCCTCTTGGAGACGAACATATTCTATTTTGCAGACTACCTTAATGGAGTCACGTCGGTTAGGTTCGCGAGAGATTCTGGCGGCCATACCGGACAACGTTTAAGTAAAAAAGATCAAATTTGAATATGCAGTTTCAGAAGCCACAGACAAACTAGTAATTTATATTTTCAAGACACCTAATCCCATCTCTTTAACTTCCACTGCCCCTCATCGTCAAACTTCTCCGTAAGTTGCTGGAAACTCATTCTCTTTCTGCCCTTCTTGATCAGGGCAAGACAGTGGGGGCAACGTTCTCCATCCTGCCTCAAACCATTTCCTCCAGACGGGTAGTTCTACAAAATGCTGTGACTGGAATTTCATATATCGCGCCCTCTGGGTGTTCAACTTAACGCTACAATACGCTTTGGCAGGGCTAATATTCTCTGCGGCAAATGCGGCTTCGTTAGAGAGATTATCACCATGTTCTCAACCTCTGCAAGTCAAACAGCATGGCGTGGAAGAGACGCCACGAAGCCATCCAGGTAAGAATTGCGATGGCCATCCCAAAACTCGATGGCTCTCTAACTTCATTAATAAAAAAATTCCATGCGTCTCTTCCATTTTGACCTCTGATCTGGTTCTCTGAAAGCCATCCGGCGAAATCATATTTGTTGACTTTACGGTCGCGTTTGAAGATAAATACGATTCTCTTGTTAGGATTTTGGCCTCTCGAGCCCTAAGATACCAACCGCTCTTGGACTCCATGCATCCGGCAAATCTTCCAGACTGGACACGATCGTCATCTGATCTCTCTGCTCCTGGAATTCAGCCAATGACTCGTAACTACACGCTCTTCGCGTTTCCCGCCGACACGCAATGTTGATGTACAAGGTAATCTGTTCCAGCGTCATTACATAGAAGATCTGACCGATAAACGCCAATTTTAAATTATCTTGACCTCCTGTACCCATCTTTTCTCATGCGTCTCTTTTTAGTATTGTTCGTTTTAGTGTTTTTTGATGACAACAGGCTTGTCTTGTTGCCTCGTTTCCCTTTTTTATCCCCCTTTCGGCTTGGCTCAACCGGGAGTTTTGTGTTGGTGCATGGAGGCAACTGCTGCCTGTTCTTGCACCTGCCTCGTTGCCTCAGATGTCCTCTGCTGCTGCCTTGACCTCATCACGACAACCTATTCCTTGGATTTTGCACGACACTGCCCAGCTGCCTGTTTCTTCTCTGGGCCTCCGATGTATTGTTCCTGCTAATGTTGTGCCCTCATCACGGCTATCCTTTCGTCTGAGCAGGAGAATGTGAAATGCAGTGGCGGACTCTACTCTGCTAGCGGCATGCATTCTCTGGGCCTTTTATGTCTCTTGCTGTTACTGTCCCAATCTTGTACTCGGCCAGTGACTTGTGCTTTCTACGTCTGGACAAGATCTTGCTTATTTGATGACGCCATCTCTTTCCTCTTCTTCCGATTGTCATCTCCACGTTTTGCTGCTGCTGGATCATTTATCGTCTCAAGCCTTTCTCTTAGCTGCCTGCCACTGTCGCTGCACTGGAACTCCGATCTACCTTTTCCCTTTGTCCTAGAGCTATGATCTTTGTTATGAAGTCATCGTGATTCTCCCCTCGACTCGTCTTTGCACCTGCCGCCTTCTCTTGCCGATTGCCGTCCGGCCTTCTGCTGTTACACCAATTCGACTCTTGGATGCCGCCTTCTGCTCGCTACTTCATTCCGGATTTCGAGATGCTCCTTCCCGATACCGCCGAGAAGCATCCTACGTTCAAGAACTTTTTGTGGACTTTTTCGCGAACTTTTTGCCTCATTTACTGGAGAACGTTATATTTTATCGTACCAATCATGGAGCTTCTTTTGTACACGCGTTGATCTTTTTCAGTGTCGCTGTGTGTGTTCTCTTTCCAGCTCTTGCTCCATTATCTGAAGTGACTTCGGGCGACAGCTTTTGCCGACAGGTTTGACTTAATACTCCACCCGTTTTATTTGGTCCTTTGACGAACGCAGCACTAGGAAGCAAATGGCAAATCTTTTTGAGGATCCTTGTCTGTTGATCTCCTTCGATGGCATGCGACTCGTAGGTGCTGCAAGTAGGATAAGGGGTTTCCTCGGTTTCTTCGCCTTTCTTGGTGGAAATCTTTATCTGTGTTTTCCCGTCTTTTGTCGCTTTTTCTTCCTGGGTTCTCCCTTTGGTCCTCGCCTCGCCTTCAATTTTTTAGTAATCTATTTCTTCCCCACCCCATTTTTTCATTGAAAACAATTATAAATTCACCGTGCACCACAAAAAATCAGGCTTATAGAAGTAATAAGCACACATTCAGGGGAAACAATAAATAAAGAAAAAAATATTGAGGTTAAGAAGGAATACAAATATTTACAAGAAAATTCACAGAAATTTTTGAAAGCAATTCTGGTGGAATGGAGTTGGTGAAAATTCGGAGGCCAATTTATATTAAGTCCCTTGAAAGCCAGTCTTGGGATCTTTCTTTCTCTGGCAAACTTGAAACACAGAAGGAGCATATGTTCTACATTCACCTCGCCTCCAATATTACAATCAGAACAAGATGTTGAAACTAAATTAAATTTGTTCTAGCTTTTCAAATTACCATGACCAGCGAGAAATTGGGTTATTTTGTAGCTATTGTAAAAATGATGGCTTGACAGTCTTATTAATGGTTGGAAAAAATTTCTTTCATGTACCTTTGACCATCCTTAACTTTGTAGGTGTGGTTTTTGACTAAGGGTCTATTCCCTTCTTCCTCGTTTGACCTTTTCGATTTTATGTACCTTTTTGCTTTTTGTCGACTCCCCAAACCCTGCAACGAGGGTTTGTTCTTTATCTCCCGAGTCGTGTGGCTTCGAATATTACTGTAAAATCTCATCATGGATCATGTTTTGTATTTTGAAAACTTTTCCTTTAAATTTTATGATCTAAAGAATTTCAACTTAAGTCGTTCAGCTACCGGATTGGACACGTTTTGCAAGATACTTCCAAAAAGTCTTTTGATTTGGACCTCTCAATGCACAAACCAACTATTCTAAAAGTTAAGACAAACAATTCCCCTTACAGATCCCCTCCGAAACTAGGCTTGTCTTTGGAAGCATGCTTGTCATGTCCTACAATAAGGTTACAATAAGGTACTGAAATTCTCTCATTGGTCATCTAATCCTTTGGGAAACGTGGCAATAAAAAAAAATGCCATTTCTAGAAACAGATGTAAAACGTTGTTGCCGAAACTATATTTTGCTCAACCAGAAAAGCCAGAAAATTCAAATAAAGCATTACATTGACGAGGTAGTTTCGTGTCTGAAACAAACTTTCAAACAGCAGCCGAAGAGAAAGCTTATATCAATCTATTGATGAATCGAAGGCTAAATTCAAGGGACGTTCATCCCTCAAACAATATATGCTGATACAACTTGTGAAAAGAGGGATAAAAATCTTGTAGTGATGCGATTAAAAGCAGGATATGTATACGACAGGAACATTTATTCCGGAAAAGAAACGGGTGATGTTCAAAGCACACTCAGGGAACGGGTAGTATCAAAGCTAACCGTGACAATTCGAAGAAAAGACGTGATGCTTGTATTTGACCGATTTTTTTTACATGCGTGCTCCCTATGGAAACCCTGATACTTCCTGCTGTCGGTACGTGCGTAAAGACAAAGATTTTTCTAATTTTGCAACAAAACAAAACTAAATGGATGAGGCTGAGTTAATCGTAACTAAAAAATGGAACAATGTATGCGAGGTGGCTTGACTCATGGAAGTGACGATTCTAAATAATTGCCACGAACCCGATGTGTTGGACGTTAATTTAAAATGGAGGAAGAAATGGCATTCAAGAACCCATGCTGCTAAAATAAGATTTTGAACGGGGCTTTATCTTAAAGATTCAATGTTAGGCTTCCACACACGCTTGGAATAACTTCTGGAATCTTGCACAATCGTTTGTAGATTTAATATAGACCCTTAAATGTTTAATTTTTATTTTGTGGCTGCATGTATATTGTTGATATTTTATGGAAAATTTATACTTCTAAATTTATCTCGCATACTGTAATTGCCGATTGGTTTATATGTCGTAAAAGTTGGATTCATAAAAAATTCTTTATTATTAAACGGGCACCCAAAGTGAGGACGGGTGATGATGGTTTGGTGTTTTATGGCGCAAGAGCCAGTTTTGGCTATACTGCGCCAAACATTCATATGTCTGTGGTCTGGACGGGAAAAGAAAAGGAGAAATTGGATGACAAGATAAAGTGTGGACGGGAATACCTCGCTTAGAACGGCTTCACTCGGTACGGATCACTCTATAATACGTTAAATCAATTTAAGTACTAAACTGTGATTCGTACCGATTGATTCACTTGTGATTTTAAAAGATTCTCGGCCAAAATTTGTTAAGGTCAAGCACGATGACCAGTGCGTGTGTATGTACAAATTCGATCCCCGAGAGAGGTAGATCGTGGCAGAAACAGTTCACACAAAAAATGACATGCCTTCCGTCTTTAATGATACCTTGTGTCATGTAGATCAATTATTCTTACAAACTAAAAGAATGAAAAAGACAAGGCACTCAACAATAACATTGGAACTAGTTTGATATAATGGGGCACGCGCCAAGTTGTTTATGTTCGCCAAGGTGGGCGATGACATTACAAAATGGTTACCTTGATATTTTTGCATTTTTTGGAACACATTGCAAGTTTTTAATACTTTTTAATCGATATTCATTATAAGTTTATATATATTATGTAATTCTATTAATATAATATAAAAGAACGAATATTATGATTACATATAATTGTAAATTATATTTTTTATTATATTTATAAATATTACTACATATTTTTATAATTTTACGTTATTCGAGTATTTTTTATGTATAAAATTTTATAATATTACAGAGTTTCTATTAAATTATATTATACAATTATATATATAAATAAATCCATACTATATAAATATTATATATAATTACTATTAAATTATAAGATTATATACTGCATAATATTGGTACATGTTACTTTTTATATATTATATTGCAATTCATTATTTATTGATTGATCTTTGATATTCTCAATCTGTAATTTTGAAATAATTTTAAAGAATTATTTCGAAATGCAATGAAATAATCTTCCTGACGATTCAATACCGCTAAGGCGCCACTTTGGATTCCATACCAAAGACAACAAGCGCTGTTTAGCGCGATTCCTTTTTCGCTGGGCGCCTTGTCCCGTCATATCAAACTTGCATCCTTATATTTAATAGATCAAATCCTAGGAGAACCCACACCCTTGGCGACAAAATGAAAAAAGCGCCAATCCAGAACGAGATCCCTCATCCGAGTTTCTCTCGTTGCGTTTCTCGTTTTTGGTAACATGTATTCCTACAGCTCTTTCAAATGAACTCAACTGACAGACTTTGCAAGATTAAGGTAAGATGTTTATTACTCATCTACGAAAATAAAATAGGAGCTTAATAATAACATTGTTATTATAATAATGCTTCGTCTTTGCAAACATTCTTAAGTGAAAATATAGAATACACCAGCAAAAGTTGGATAGATGCAAGATACTATCCAGCGATATAAGATAGAAGACACAAGCGTTATGATGGAAAAAATATAGTACTCCAAGACTTCAAAACAGAATTCCACAAAACATAAATAAAGAAGCAAAGTGAAATCATTGCACTTACAGACAGATTCAGACTAGGGTACGTGTCTCGAAAGCCAAAATACTCTTTGATGTTATCAAGAAAACTAAGAATTTCTCTGTTAACCAAGATCAGACATTTTTGTTGTGGAAGCTTTTCTCCGAGGGACTTTTAAAGGAAAAAAATCCAAGAAAATAGAAATTAAAATTCCATTGCTGCCGTAGTTACCTCATTTTTAATTCACAATAATGTTGGAAATCTCTAGGATTTGGATGTCACTTGCATTAGAGATCCATTTAACGACAAAGTAGAAGTGAAATCGATAAAGCAAAAATAAACACATTTAAAGAAAGATGACGAAGGAAGATGAAACAAATTGCCGTAGATACAAGGCAAGAATATTCCCCAGAATTGAAGTTGACAGATATAGCTGACAAGTTCAAGCTGCCGTCAAACTAGTCCAATGGTTCGACCTTAAGGGCCGTAGTATTTCTGCTAGCAAGAGGGTCTGAGTATTTTTGCTAGAAAAGCGATCTCAATTTTGCGCGATCCCGACATTAGCATCCGCATTATAAAAACCCATAATCTTTTACGATAGACTCCTGCCTCGTGGGTACTCCGTGGCTTCAGAGGATACAAGAACACAAATTGTTAACGAAAAAATTTACTACTTCCATTATTTGCACATGCGGGATAGTAACAGCGACATAATGAATAATGGTGGATCTTTTAAACATACGCCTCGATTGATCGTTATTTAAAAAGAATGTTAAAATAGCCCCCTCCCCTCAATAGGAACGCTGTAGTACGCATTAGTATAGATCTTATTGAGAACTATTTACATTTTTCAATGGGGCATTTCATTTATTTGTTCTTGCAAGCCTTGATTTAATGAAATTCTTTTAAGACTGACTGTCCTTTTGAAAAAAAAAAAACGATCATGAAAATGCAGGATCCTCTTGATTTGCTTCTGCTGTTATTGTGGATTTCACTGTTGCCTTTGAGGTCCGTTACGAGTCCTGGTCGCAGATCGTAACGCTAAGATCTATAAATATCAGCCCATCCTCGAGTTTCTTCGGGCTGCTGGCAAACCGGCCTACTTAGATGCCATTGTGGTTGACTCGCTTGGCTCTTGGGATCCCGCAAACGACACTGTATTCCTTCGCCTCGGGATCTCAAGAAAATATGCCATCTTACAATGCCATCCTAATGAGAAAACTTATTTGCTCCGACGTCATCAGGTGGTCGAGGGACATTTATATTGAACATCTCACAGGCAAACGTCAATTCTAGACCCGCCTCGGTGCCCCTTCCACGTTTCGAGATCGCCTTCGCTTCACCGCCAATCTTTTTTCACCCATATATTGCTATCCCATCTTTTTCGCCTGTTTTTACTTGCTCTATTGGCAACACTCTCCTCTGGAGGTTTCTTTTTATCCATTTTACTCCTTTGGCTTTTTTCATCTTTTCTTTCAGGATCCTGTATTGCGACTGCCCCTAGTCGTTTTGTCACCCCTCTTCTGATCCTCACACACTGCCGAAGCAGATTTCCCCAGTGTCATCCCATCTCTGCACAAGACTTCCAGTGCACGAGAAGCTCTGAAGAGGGATCATTGCCTGCTCGCCATCGTCCGGCTATATCTCCTGCGCTATATTTACACTGCGCTCACAGCGAACTTCATTCCCTACAGCATCTGGGTATGGTAAAAGTAGGAGTTGAAAGTTCGTACTTGTTGAGGCAGAGGTGAAGACTCGTAGTAGTTCAACACTCGTACAGTCATCTGAACTCTTACAATGAACAATACGTGCCGTTTATTACGGAAAGGCTTCTAGTAGGGTACCCTTTGAAGTGATACAAGATAGAACACAAAAGTGCAATTAAACCTCTCAATAACGAATTTTTTATGTGGAAAGTAGATAACCGATTGAATCCAATCGAGATTAGAAAATCAGTTGTTGCAAACCATGAAGGAATAATAGACAATTTAAAGACTGCAACATAGCCATCTGTCGATAGCTATGTCTTGGGGTTTCCGCGTAAGTTAGAGGTGTGGGATTATCGGAAGGATCAGACATTCTATAATTTTTAATACGACTTTTATTAAGAATTTAACTTAAATTACTTAGATATCGAACAAACTTATATTAAGTGAGAATAAACCAAATTACGCCGATTTAAGTAACTCAGATCGCGCAATTAGATCACTTATCAATATAACTAATTAGATCCGCCTAATCTCGATTCAATATACTAGCGTTCAGAATATATTCTCCCTACCTTGGTTGAATACTCAATGATACAGTTCCTTTCAGGTAGACTGATGGGCTCGTGTGCAATAGTAGGCACCTTGTATAGATTAGCGGGGTGGGCGTCTTCTAAACCGTCGATCCACACTTTTTCATCTCCGAACTCAACTTTCTGTAAATTGCCATTTTTGCTCACTAAACTTTCTATCCTTTTAAAGGTTATCTTATTTGCATCTTTTCTTCGTTTTACCTCTTGGATTTGGGTTAGAAAAGTTTTGCCATTAATCGTGGCCGTCAAAGAACGTAGGGGTTATGTTAGAAGAACGCGAGAGATGTCACAAGACAACTAAACGAACGATTCACAGGTGAAGATTTTGAAATCGCGCAACGATTTGTTTTGGCCTGCTTCTACCGATTGGCTACTGCTACGAAGCAATTCAGTTGTGGGGAAAAAACCCAAGTCCATCCGATTTTGTAACTTTAAGGCAAGCAGTAACTGTCTTAGTTGAAAACCCTTTCCGTAGAGAAGACTTTTATGCACTTAAATAGAAGCTCTGATTTGCAAGTCGTAGAGTAAGTGGAATGGTTGAAAATTTGCACCGTTTGTTCTTGTCTAAATGCATCATTTATTCTAGTGCATTGAGGCATCAGAAATAATAAATTCCACTTCTCATTTTGAAACGTACCAGATTCTTCCTTCTTTCGTTTTAGTTTTGTCAGTTGCCCTTGAACATGGAATTGGCAAAAAGGTGCCAAATATTGAAGCTTAACAATGGTAAGAGCATCCGTTTGATCTCGGACCACTTAATACAGTCTATAACTGATCAACCGTAAGCAAAGCTTCAGAACACTAGGAAAGATAAGAAATTTTCTTACAAACACATATTACATATTTAGATGGGGATTGCATAGTATTTAAAGCTGTAAAAAAAAAAGAAAAAAACGAGTCTTACAGTAGTCTCATATGTAACATCCGACATGTTGTGGTAAATACGAAATATTAACTTTTTCCCTGAAAAAAATGAATCTGGTATGATTGGAAGTGATTCTCTATCGAATAATTATATCTTTAATGAAAATTGTATTTAACAAAAGGAGTAATGCAATATTTTCTCAAAAATAATTCTTGTTCAATATGGGGAAGGGCGGAGAAAATAGACTTATGATAACTAAAATATGATACATATACTTGGGATTTCAAAGTATTAAAAACCGTTGAAAAACGGCGTCAATAACCATACCACTCTGTTAGCAATCGAACTCGAGCTCGAAATGAACACAAATTAGAATGTTTCATCAATCATAAAAGCTGTGTGTGGCACAGCTTTTGGCAAACTGAAGTTAAACCTAAAGTTAAAATCACAACTCAAAATCAGGGGAAGCGAGTGATAATTTTTTTTAGAAGAGAAGAACCACCTTCGGTATATGGTTAAGTACAAAATGCAGGAAATCTTTAATCTTTAACCGTTTGATTCGAAGAAATGTATACGACCACCGAAATCACCGTTTGTCAATTTTCAAATAAGCATTCTTAGTTTAAAAATAACATTGCAAAGACGAAGCATTATTATAATAACAAACATTCTTAAGTGAAAATATAGTTGAAACCAGCAAAAGTTGGATAGATGCAAGATACTATCCACCGATATAAGATAGAAAAACAAGCGTTATGATGGAAAATATATATAGTACTCCAAGACTTCAAAACAGAATTCCACAAAACATAAATAAAGAAGCAAAGTGAAATCATTGCACTTACAGATAGATTCAGACTAGGGTACGTGTCTCGAAATCCAAAATACTATTTGATGTTATATAGAAAAAGAAGAATTTCTCTGCAAACCAAGATCAGGCATTTTTTGCTATGAAGCTTTTTTCCGATGGGTTTTAAAGAAAAAAATGTATACCAATAGAAATTAAAATTCTATTGCTGCCGTTGTTGCCTCCTTTTTAATTCACAATAATGTTGGAAATCTCTAGGATTTGGACGTCACTGGCATTAGAGATCCATTTAACGACAAAGTAAAAGTAAAATCGATAAGGCAAAAATGAACACATTTAAGAAATGATGACGAAGGAAGATGAAATAGATTGCCGTGGATACAAGACAAGAATATTCCCTCAAATTGGACAGATATAGCTGATAAGTTCAAGCTGCCGTCAAATTAGTCCAATATTTCGACTTTAAGGGCCGTAGTATTTCTGCGAGCAAGGGGGTTCTGAGTATTTTTGCTAGAAAAGCGATCTGAATCCTGCGCGATCCCGACATTAGCATCCGCATTAAAAAACCCATAATCTTTTACTATAGACTCCTGCCTCGCGGGTACTCCGTGGCTTCAGAAGATACAGGAACACAAATTGTTAACGAAAATTTACTACTTCTATTATTTGCACATGCGGGATAGTAACAGCGACATAATGAATAACGGATCTTTTAAACATACGCCTCTATGTATTGTTAATTAGAAAGTTAAAATATGCTCCCCACACACAGAGGAATATTTAATCATTAGCGGAGATCTTATTGCGAAATATTTAAATTTTTCATTGGGTTTCGATTTTAGTTTGTTTCTGCACAATCCTTGATTTAATGAAATTAAAAACGATCTTGAAATGTAGGCTATCTACCGAGAATTTTCCCTTCCAGACATTTTTTCTTCTGTAATCTTCTTGATTTGCTTCTACTCTTAAATATTTACACTGCACTCACAACGAACTTTATTCATTCCCTGCAGCATCTGGCTATGGTTAAAGTGGCAGTTGAAAGCTCGTATTTGAAGCAGAGATGAAGACTCGCAGCAGTTCAACACTTGTCCAGCCATTTTAACTCTTGCAATAGACAATACGTGCCGTTTATTACGGAATGTCTTCTTGTAGGTTACCCTTTCAAGTGATGCAAGGTAGAATACATAAAAATGCAATTAAACCTCTCAACGAATTTTCGATGCAGAAAGTAGATCCCCGATTGAATACAATAGATATTAGAAAACGAGGTATTGGAAACTAAGGAACAGTAGACCGTTTGGAGACAACTAAACGATTGATTCACGGTCAAGATTTTGCAATCGCTCAACGATTTGTTTTGGCCTGCTACTACCGTTTGGCTACTGTTACGAAGCAGTTTGTGGGTTGACAAATCGCCAACTTGGCGCGCTCTTGCGTGTTGTCATTTCGGAGATGCAACCCATCCAGAAGACTTGACGCAAAAGCACGAAATTCAAAAGGGTGGAAGAGTAAAACACACAGTCGCAAAAAGCATTTAAAAACCTTTAATTTTGAAACAATTTTCTGCTTTTAAATTCGTTCGGAAAAATTTAGCTAATTATAATAATTCTAATTAAAACTGAAAAACATAAATGAGCAATTTTCAAACCTATTTACCGTCTTTTAACCCTTACTCTTAATTTCATGCTGTTTCAAAGTTCGAACAAGCATACGACGATCCAATAAACCATCTTCATGCACCATTCTAATTACTCTTTCCTGTCGCAGGAAACGTAGCAAAAACCCCTTTCAGAATACTTAGCTCGGCTAAAGGCAGCCGAAGGCAAGGGATGTTTATTTGCATCCCTGACTTACCGGACCGCAGCTACAACATGCATGCCTTAAACGAGCGAGAAGAAAGGAGTCCCTCTTCAAGCCAGTCATTAAAGGATTTTATATTCCTGTCCTTTGCTTTACGATTGTGCAAAAGGAGGGTCCATTGCATGCCCCCTTCCTAGAGAAGAAAGTTTTTCAGTTCGACTTTTTGAACGATACCGAAAGAAGGTTGTTTTCCCAGCCACTTACTACATTTGTTATACATCTCGAACAGGTTCGAGTGTCATTGGGACTTTTCCGTTGAGGACAATCTCTTATTGAGATGGCGGGTCTAACTGACGCGTTTGAATCACTAATCATGATTTATTGAGTGTCTTAGACTATGGAATGAATGCATAATCAGACAATATCGTTAGTCGTTGGCTACCATCTAATGTTCAATTTCTGGGCCATCACTTCGGCAACAAACTATTGGCGACGGAGGGGAGGGAAACTCATAGTGACCTTGAGTGGTGCTTAGGTGCAGTTTTATTTGAACTGGCACCTTTAGGTTCGAAGTGCATTTTTAAACAGTGATACTCAGCCTGTGGCCTGGTTTGGCCCCGGTTGTGGCCCATGGCACTAGAATTTAAGAACAATGTACTAAAAACTTAGATTTGGTTGCTTCATTGATAGCGGCAAATTCCATCAATTTCTTTTCCATCAATTTATCTTCGTGCTGACGTAGTCAGAACGAGGCCCACGAAATTCATAGTGGCACGGGGCTAGAAGTACGCCTGTCGCTGATCCAAGCCTTGAGCACCATACAGGTGACTCTACGAATTAGCTCGGTGAAATTCCCCAAAGGGACGATAGATGGTGACACCACCTATCTCCACCATCACAATTTCGCAATGGGACTGGAGGGGAGGGAAATGATCTCCAGTCCCCTGTACTCGTGATTCAGCCCACAAGACTTTCGGACCCTCTGATTTAACGAGCATGTACTCTGTGTGTACTCTGAGGGGGTATTTGGTGGCATCGGGCATCGCACCCAGGCCTTCTGGTCTGGAGTCCGATGTTCTAACCACCAGGCTACCCACGCCCCTATTTCTTCGATAGTAGAATGTATTAATCTCCCGTCTGGTCAGACCAGATCAGTGAAACCTTTGACTTAAACGAAGTCCGATACTAGAAGGGGACCATCATGGATATCTTCCCAGTCCAGATCAAGGTAGTCCAAGATGTGCTGAGGTGCAGCCTGTTCTAGCTGGCATTCAGGACAAATAAGAAACTTCTTATTGCCTTCAGAAAAAATGACAAAATCGCCACTGGCAAGTCGAGACAAGAAATGTTTAACTGTCTGTCACAAGGAGATAAATAGATAATAAAATGTAAACATGAGGTTTATAGTCATGGATGAAAGGAAGTCGAAACTACCATAGAACTCGGTAAAAAAGTAAATATTTTTTTGTGCGTGTTTGATAGAAGATTTAGTAAAGTATTAAAATAAAAACAGAAAACTAGAGTCGATATTTTGATCCATTTGTTTTGTCCAACGCTGCTTTGGTCTTCTAGTGTTCAGCTGACGTGTTAACAGATTTGAATGGAACCATTCTTAGAAGTGTGATATCGAGAAATCTTCCTTGGCTTTTTTGGGACCGTCCCCGGCAGCACGTTATGGGTTTTCCCCCGGTTCCTTTGAAGAATCCTCCGGCGGTTACACTTGCACGTTAGAAAGTGGGGGAAATTCGGGTGGCGGGGCCGCGAGGGAAAATTATTTATGTACATTGCACTACGACGAATTTAGCGGACTGTAATAAATTGTGATCAAGACTAAAGGTATCGGCTTCAAATTTCCCAGTCTGTTGAAAAAAATTGATTAAATTTAAAAAAGTCAAGTTCAATTTGATATTTTGGATATATTTCAATGTTGAAGAATATTTCATATGAATAGAGTAGTTCACACGTTAACAGTTAAAGTAATAGCATGTTCACAAGTTGAATTTCGACACAAGAATATTTCAAAAAGTGTTTCACTATAGTATGTTTAAATCTTAAGAAAGAAAATCACTGGCTGTTGCCACAAGACCACTTTAAATGGAAGCGGCGGCTCACTGCCAGCGCTACCTAACCTTTTATTAAACCCATGTCTGATCACATACAGGGCCCTGTCTGTTACCTGGATCTAAAATCATCTATACAGCACTATATCCATCCTACATGGCAAGAGACTTGGGATCAACAGGTCATCAACAAACTGCATAGCATTCTTCCTTCCACTACTCAATGGGCAGCGGAACCAGTACGAAGACAAGATGTCCTTTTGACTCTCCTTCGTATTAGACACACTCGTGCAACGCATAGACATTTGCTACAGGGAGAGAGTCCAACAGTATGCAACTTTTGTCAATGTGACCTTTCCATTTTACACATTCTTAAATGCCCAAAAATATTCATCTAAAAAAAACACCTTTTAAAACCAACCTTTTAATTTTACTGTGATTTGGGGGGGAAACCCCCCATCAAATCTTTTTACTTCGGCATGGCACATATTGCACTAGGATGTTGACACATAGCAAGATAGACTAGACAGGGGCCTGCTGAACCGATTTTGGGCCCTTGAGGGGAAGGAGAAGGAAGTAGTCTGAACGTGAAAATGGAGGACGATGCCTGTAGTTCCTAACGATTTGCAGTTGAAAAGAGTTTTAAATTTGTGATTGTTTGAAGAAAATAAATACGGTAAAACCGGGTTTAATTTGAGGGGGATTCATTCAAAATCAAGACGATCTTGCATTACGTTCGATTAAATTTTCATGAAATATAAATTTTTTAAAAATTTTAGTACCATTGGGCTTGATTTATGCTTTTAATTGTTTTTTTTTAATGTATTTTGCATGCATACATGCATGCATATATTAAAAAATTTTAAAAAAATTTTCAAGTGTTTGGGGAACGCCGAAATTCCCTTTCGCCATTAAAAAATTTACATTTCACTCACCAGTCTGACCCAGCTCACTAATGGTCGTGAGAGACCCAACCCCACCTAAAAACACGCCCCTGACTACAAGATCGCACCCAAAATTCGATTTCGGGATTTTGGGGGTTTTTATTTATAAGTCTTCTGTACAGAAGCCTGAATTAAATTTTTGAAAAAATTTCATTTCTGAAAAAATTTAAAGGGATCAATAGGTTCAAAAGAAATTTCAGATATTGATTTTCAGAATAATTTTGTTTTAAAGAACATAAATAGTCTTAAAAGTTATTCATTTAATAACAAAAAGAAAAAAAATGAAAATTGTACTCTTATTTAAATAAACTAAATTATCAAATTATGAATCTCTACCTACTTAACAATGAGAAGTTTGTTTGCAAAAGTTTTAAGTTGAAAAAAACAATTATATTTATTTTGTTGACATTATCAAATGTCAACATATGATTGATCAATGTCATACACAAAGACACCAAAATAAACAGAATACTAATATTGACAACAGCAACACACAACTATACAGGATGCATCTAAACTCTTGGGCAGAACTTTAATGGGTGATAGTACACATCGAGGCAAATAGTAAATCGGAAGACGTTTGGGAGCCTAAGTTTCCAAAGGAGATAGGCGCCATTTAAGTTTAGGGTCCGAAATTTCAAATGATTATAAAAACTGAAAAATGCATCGATTCATTATCGGTTTTCATTAAAATTATTCTGTCAGTATTTTCTCGAATACATTTAAAGATGAAGTTTAAAAAATGTCTATAGAGGGTGCTTTAGACATTGCAGTAACAAACAACTATCTGTTACCGTTATTTTTTTTTTGTATCACTATAAATACTTTCAAAAGCTTAGACTTAAACATAAATTTTTAGCTTAAAATCCGATTCGTTGGGGGTGGTTAAGTAGCACAAATGAAATTGTGTTCAGGAGGTGAAATTTGAATCCCTTCTCCTCCCTTGGACACACTTCAGTTATTCACGACCCTGGATGATAGGTCGTAGACTAGGGAGCAGCTACCACCTACTAACTGTAAAATAAACGAGAGAGGGATGAGAAAATTAAATAAAACTATTCGCATAACAGACATGAGCAATTTTTCCGCGCAAAATAACCGATTAGGCAAATCACCCGATTTGCATGCAAAGCTTAGTACGAAGCGAACTATATCGTTCTAACTGTATGCAAGGATGTGCTATGAAAGCTCTGATAGTCTGCATTCATCGTGCTTTCGTTTTTGACGGCTGTAGAGATGACCTGCTACACTAATCAAGAAATGGCCGATACAGCGTTGCGGATGGAAATTCTCTGGAGGCCCAGCAATTGTACGGGGAACGATTTCCTTACGGTGGTATTCTCAATCGCGAGTTAAACTCGGGTTATCCCCGAACCGGAGGTAACTCGCAGATTGGCGAAACATCATTATTCTCAATTGCGGATCGCGCCAAATCCACGGATTATTCATCCAAAGGTAACCCGCCGATTTCGGAGGGTAACTCGCGGATTTCGAACACGCGAATCTGTTTGTAAGCAAAGATGGACGTAACAATGAATATGTCACGTGATTATCAGTGTTTAATCACAACGACTGTAACATCTTGCCCACGCATAACTCACGGATTCGATAATCGTCAGTTCGAGAATAAGAAAGGAGAATTACCCGCGAGTTATCGGCGAGCGAGGGTTACCCAATCCGTGAGTTTTCTTTTCAATAACTCGCGATTGAGAATACCACCGTTAGAGACGCTTGCCGAAACGAAAAAGTTTCGAATGCTTGCATCAGCGTCTCGGAGAAACCGGTTCTTTTGTCAGTGGGATGCACGACACAAGGCGTACCAAGAGTGCGAGGACGTTGGAACTTTAAGAGCATGTTTTCCTTGAATTTGTTCTTCACAATAGGTTTACAAATGGCTGAAAGATATCAACGAGAAACAGCATTTCATCGTCAAACATGAAATAGTGGCGAATAATCACACGGTAACAGTTACATTGCATTCCAGTGCAACTCTGCAGAAGATTATTGGTTGAGCCAGCATGTTCTCATCAGTGCAATTACTGAAGCGTGTCATTGTTGCACGACTGAAATTTAAGGGAGAAGCAAAAGGAATGTTTTGCCCCACTGGAAAAATTAAATCGCCTCAAATTGGAGAACCACCAGAGCCATTAAAAACTTTGCTTACCAGATGTACTGCAGAATGCAGAATCAAAACAGTTCCTTTGTAACATTTAGAAATACAATTCATGTTTCCAAACTAACCCTTTGCCCTTGAGGAATCTCAGAGTAGAGCCTTTTAAAAATTATCCTCGAGCTTGATGTCTCCACTTTGAAGACAATGTAAATAATTTCAGGTTCATAACACAAGAATGAAAATAAACCATAATAACTTCAAGCATTTGATTAACAAGTTACAAAGGAAATCAGTCAAGGAAAATTTTGTGTATATATATTTTGCTGCCCATCTGATATAGTAGTGATGCTGACTGCCGTGTCGTAGGACCCGAGTTCAAATCCTGGAGAAAGCATGGGTGTTTGTAAATGTATAGTGCATTTGTGGCATGGGGATGCTCTGAATAGCCATTGAGCTGCCTCTCGTAAGGTTGGAAGGGGAAGAGAGGTGGGAGGCCTCTGACCACCTCAGGATGTTCTCCCTGAAAATTGGGGTGGAACCAAGCCAAATTGTATTGTCACCTGCATGATGCTCAAAGCTACAGCTAACCACAGGCATACATCTTAGCCTTATGCCACGATAAATTTCGTGGGCCTCGATCTGACACTGTCAGACAAGTGGCATTAGAAACATTTATAAGTATAAAAAATCATACCTCAAATGCAAATGTTTAAATATACTAAAAATGTGTGCTTTCTCTTTTCTTTCTTTTTAACCACACTGAGCCACAGCAACGCGTGGCAGGGTACAGCTAGTCTTATAATATTATTTTATCGTAATTATATATAATATTCATATAGTACGATTTGATAACTGTTATTAGAAATAATCATATAATATAACTAAATAGTAATTATTAAAAAGAATAAATGTCGAATTGTAAAAAATGAGAATGCATAAGAATAGCTATAAATAAACAAAAATAGTTAAGGTAATTATAAAGATTATAACTAATTATAAATATAATATTTCTAAATAAATGCTAAGAGAAACAATTATAAATAACGATTATACGCGATTATTACACATAGTAATATATATAATTGCATTTTTTTCATTATGAATAACAATAATTACATAATATATGTTAAAATTAATCAAGAATATCAATTACAAAGTAGTGAAAGTTTGCAATATGAAACTTGCCCACTGCAAGTTCCTTCAACGATTTTCATCGAACAAAGAACGTAAAAAGAAGAAACATTTTTAAAACGTAAAATAAACTATTTATAGCAATAATTAGAAGCACAACACTTATTCTTTTAAGAAAAAAATATTCTAGTACACACTCATTTTAGAAATATCCATATTCGAAAATAAACAGAAGACTCAAACAATAGAACAATTACACTGAAAATGGTTAAATTTTTTAAAAAAATCGTCTGAAATTAATAGGGTTGAGGGGAGGAAAAAATGGCGGAAAGCGAAGATGACGCGTTTTTTGCAGTTCTCGAAAATCAGTGCAAAATCATTGAAACGGCCCTTTTATCGAAGTGCAATATGAACCAAAAGATGAGAGAGGAAGCCAGGCAGGCGTTGGGTGAGTTGAAATCTTCTGTTTATCGAAATTTCTTTACGATTAAAAGTGAAAAATTTGTTGAAGCTTGCAAGGAAAGCTTGAAAGACGCCATGTCTTCTGTGCCAAAGAAAACGTATAGCAGTGTCGTGGCGCCATCTTTTGGTGGTGAACTTAATGAATTGTCGCAAAAGTCATCATGTTGTTCTGTCTTAATAGCGGCTGAAAACTGCAATTCTGATTACGTCAGAAAACTGTTTAAAACTCAAATTAACCCTAGAAAAGAGAAAATAGGGATTCGACACGTTAAAGAAATAAGTGATAATAGAATTATAGTTAATTGTGCTTCAGAAAAAGATAGGGACAAGTTAATGACCAGGATTGAAGCCAATCCTAAATTCCTGAAGCCAACTGTTCCTAAACGCAAAAACCCTACAATGTTGATTAGAAATGTGCCAAATGACGTAGACGATTCTGAATTACTAGACGTTATTCGGGAACAGAATCCTGAAATATTTGCTTCAAATGAGTGTTGGAATGAGTCTAGAGTTCGTTTCGTTTTGAAGAAATTTCAGCATGTGAGAACTGTGGTGATTGAATTTCATCCTAAGATTCGGAAAAATGTTAATGCGGTGGGATCATTAAAAATAATGTGGAACATGCGCCGTATTGAAGACTTCTTAGTTATAAATAGGTGTTTCCAATGTATTTGATATATTCACAAAGCTAATGAGTGCACTAATACTCTATCTTGCTATTTTTGCGCTGGAGAACATAAGAGTGATAACTGCTCATACCGTGAAAATCAGGTATGTGCAAATTGTATCAGATATAATAAAAAGTTAAAAAATGAAGCTAAAAAAGTGGATGTCAAGCATAAGCCTTTTTCGCCTAACTGCTCTTGTCATAGTTACATGAGAAATCAAGTTGCTGCTCGAACTGACTATGACTAGATTAATTAAAGACCATCTTAATTTTGTTCAAATTAACTTACATAAATCAAAAAGGCTACTCAACTTATTCTGAATCTTGAAAAAATGACAATGTTGCTCTTATTCAAGAGCAACACTGTTTTAGAGAAAAAGCTTCCTGGATTTCCAAACACTTACAAAATTTTTTTGATACAACATCAGAGGTTATTAAGGCGGTTATTACTGTTAGAAACATGGCTATTAGTTTTTTCCGATCCTAGGAATCTTTATTACAATTCTGCAATGATTGACATCTCCTTTGGAGCTTACGATTTTACCGTTTTCTCATATTATTTCGAACCTTCTGTTAATATTGATTTGGATCTAAGAAAAAATTTGACAGTTATTTTCAAAAAAGGGGTTTTCAAAAAAGACATATGGTGTATGGATGAAAAATAGTAAAGTCTGGGGTTTTGGGTTTTTTGGCCCTTTTGTAAACCGACTCTAGGGGCTTTTAAACTGTGCGAATTTTTTCAGTACGTTTTGACAATTGTTTACAATAAATGGGATTATGGGCCTACTTTTTGCACAGACCAGGGTACGAGCTTATTGATTTTCACAGCTGTTGGGCACAATGCCCTTGGATTGGTTAAAAGGTGGTTTATCCCAGATTATGTTTTCCCCAAAATAGAATGATTTTTTTTTTGAATAAAAATTCCCAAATAAAGGGGTTTTTGGGATATTGCTCTGTAAACAAATATCTTCAATCCAAAAAGAGCTAATTGGAATATTTTTTTTATTCTCAATGCCCCCAAAAAGAAAAAATTATATTGGGGTTCTTTAAATCCCGGGTATGACCTGATAGTCTCAATTTGTGTTCAAGATTTTTAAAAAATTTAAATTACAACGGCTGCACAGAAAAAACCCCCAAAAAATTGGTTATCAAAAAAGTACCCTGGTGGTCTGTTAAATTTTTTGGCATGCGTAAAAAATTTTAAATGCGGAAAGAAGGCGATATCAAAACGGAACGGTTTAAAGGGGAAGGTCTATAAAAAATTTTTACTTTAAAATTTAAAGGGTAAAGTTTTTAAGTTCAAAAGTCCATGAAAGAAAAATGAACTCTTGGAAATTTTTCCCCTTTTATATTACCGTACGAAATGTTTGGAAAAAAAAATTTATATTATGGAATAAAAACCAATTTTCCCAAAAAAGGTTTTTAAATTTTGGGGGGATGGTTTTTCCTCAAAAATTTTTTTTCTTTTTTTTGAAGATACTAAAAGATCCGTCTTGAAAATTTTTTCATTTTGTGACCCGGGGTTTTTTAGTCTGAAAATTTTCTGAACATGGGGTTTTTCCCGTTCCGATGCGGGTTGGGTATATGAAAGCGACGATGTCCTTTTTTCAAAACAAAAAATTGATTGTTTTAAAGATAATTTTGGAAAATTTAAATAAATCGCCTCTGGTTTGGATAAATTAATAATGAACTGATTAAATTTTCCCAAATTGTTCTTCTGTCCTTTTGGGTCTCTTTAACACCTGCTTGTTTGGGTGTTTTTCCCAAAATTTTGAAAAGAGAAAAAAATTTACCTTTTTCCCTAAAGTTCTGTTGCCCAAAAAAGGGCACATTAAAAAATATTCGTTAAAAGCTTACTCCCTTGTTTGGGAAAAATGTTTTTGAAAAAACTCTGCATTATAGACGAACCACTATTTAAAAAAAGTCTAGTCTTTTAAAGTGATGACCGGGTACGGTTTTACGCCTCAAAAGTCAGCAGGGAAAAAATGCCTTGGTTCGCCTTTGTGATATCGTCGGGGGAAAACCCAAAAAAACCATCCCGACTTTTTAATCTCCTTGGACTTTAAAGGAGCTTTCGATAATGCCTGGTGGCCTGGCATCTTGCATTATCAAAGTTCAAAAAATATTTTTTTGCCTTTTTAAAGGACTTCTTACAATGTCGTTCAGCTGATCCATTGGGTAACGTCACAAAAAATGTGTTTTTGGAAAAAAGGGTGCCCCAAAAATCAATTTATGGGACCTTTTCTGTGGGTTTTTTATGAACGTCTTCTTTTTTTATCCCAAAATTAGGTTTTCATAAAATAACTTTTGCAGATGATGTACTTCTATTGTTCCAAAATAAACACTTTCAGGATTTTCTGCACTTTGTCTAAAACCCCTTTTTAATATCTTTGACTGGTGAGCTATAAATTTTGGGAAATTTTAAACCCCTTAAAACAAAAATAATGAAATTTATAAAAACGACAATAATCAAAAAATCCCAATTTCTCTTGGAGGGGTTTAAAAATTGGGAAATGCACAAGATGAAGTATTTGGGCATAATTGGTTTATAACAAAAAGCAGTGGAAAGGGAGCATATCTCTTACGTTTTTAGTAAAGTGAAAAGATTCTTTTGACTGTTTTAAAAATTTTAACAATACTTTTGGGAAATTTAAAACTGATGTTCTTCAGTTGATTTATAAGCAGGGGGAAAAATTTCCTCTCATGTTTAAAGCATCGAGGCTTGGGGGGCATTCTTTAAAAAAAATTTAATAGTACTTATTAGAAAAAAAGCAACGTAGATTTTTACTTCGTGTCATTAAAAGGGTACAAAACTATTAGCTTTTGAAACATTGTTTCTTTTTTTCCCCTTTTTACCACCTATTGACTTGGTTTTTTCTGAACAATTTGATGTTCGGGGAAAAATATTTTAATTTCCAACCTTGACACGCTGGATGGGACGGTTCCCGTTTCTTTTTGCCACCCCCCTTCACGTGGAAAAACCCATCACTCTTGTGACTTATACAAATGAAGTCTTTTTAAAAAAATAAAACTGTTTGTTTCACAGATGGGAGTAAATTGAATGGGAGGGTTGTGGTTTGCCTGCGTTATTTACGAGGAAAAGGGGTTGAATTTTTTACTTTCAGCATCGGTTGGGAAAGAATGCTTTGTTTTCAAAAACCGAACACTCTGCATTAATCTTGCCGTAAAATTTATTCGGACTCTCCCCCAGGGGGGAACGCTCAACTTTTTTTATCTGCCGGAAAATCCCTTTCCCCCATTGTTTTTCTCAACGAAAACCCCACAGGGAAAAAATTTTTGTACAGGGTTTTAGTCCCATTCTGTGTACTTGCCCCGACTGCGACATCACTTTTCTTATGTTTTTGGGGGCCCTAGCGGAAATCTCGGCGGCAGGGGCGGATCAGTTGGCCAAAGAGGAACTTGCCAAAATATGAACACCAATGTCTGTGCCATTGTCCCCTAAGGGGTTTTTTCTTGGGAAGGAACCGTTTCTTCCTGGAACACCGAATTCTTGACCTGCCTAAAAAAATTTGGGACAAAAGGGGTTTTTTAAAACCCTTTATCAACGGCCCTTTAAAAATTTAAAATTTTTTTTACAGATTTTAAGGGGGTCGAATTCTAACAGGACATGGAAATTTTAATAGCCATTTATCTAGATTTAATTGGTAGGGATATTTGTTCTTGTGGTCAGGATGCTGAAACTGTGGAACATTTTTGTTGTATTGTAAACTTTTTTTTCTGTAAAAGAAAAATTTTTGAAAGGAGTTAAACGTTTGGGGGATTTCCTGGTCACCTGTTTTTTTCTTTGTTGGTCCCAAAAGTACTGGAAAAGCCTTAATGTCTTTAAAAAAATTTTTCTACTGTATAGAGATTTTTAAAGTTTTTTATATATTGGTTTTCTCCTTTTTTTATATTTGTATTTCCACTCTTCCTTTTTTTTTTTTGTTTTGTTTTTTTGGGTTTTTTCCCCCTTTTTCCCCCTTCCCCAAAATTTTTTTTGTTATGATTTAATTGAAGGTTACCACTTCGTCTGTAAGCCTCATGTTATGCATTGCGGGTATGAATCTTCTAAATTAAATAAAAAAAAAAGCGTTACAGGGGGGAAAAAAACGAATAAAGTTATTTCTAATATACTTTTCCCCATGGTAACCACGTCGACAACGATAAAATTTTAAAGGTAACCATATTGTAATTTATCCCCCATCTTGGCGACATAAAACGGGCCTCCCCCGATATAAATTAGCACCGAAAATTGATTTATTACCCTATCTGTTTTTTAAAAAAATTAGTTTTCGCCAAACGTCTAGTATGTGCAACTGCTAAGTTATTTTTTTTCACAAAGAAATTTAATTGATCAAATTTAAAGCGGAGTCAAGAAAAATCGTTTTTGCTTACAGTATCAAACTATATATTATCAAACATTAACTGGCATTTGTGAGTGATTAACGTTGCCCTAAGAAAGCAAGACGAGAGTTTCGTGACGAAGACTACATATGAGTTGGCATCCCTTCTCTAGACTACCACATCGTGCCAACGGGAGGCCTTTGAGATTAGACTAATTTAAAGGGACATTTTACGCAAAAAATTTTAATTTGAGGATTATCAAAAATTTTGGTTCCTCTTATTTTTGCAATTTTAATTTTTGGCTCAAAATTTTAAACTACCATTTATTTTTAAGAAACGTTTAAAAATTTGCTTTTTTAAAATGCTACTCCACAAAATTTACTACCTCTAAATTTGATTTCAAGAGTCCAACATGTTTAAAAAAGTTGGTATGGGTTTTGCGATAACACGATTGGTATTTGTACAATACTTCTTTTTATGAATGCTTATTGGAAAATCTTTAAAAAATGTACAAATTCTGTGTTCAATTATTTTAAAAAAAATATTGCTTTGATTCAAAAATGCTTACCAACTTTTGTTAAGTGTACTATTAGCAACAGGTAAAAAAATTCAAAGCATTAGGCACAATAGAAAAAGAGTCTTGGCATTTTAAATGAAGACAAACTACTTACTTTTTCTATCCGAGATAAATCAGTTTAAAGCAGCGCTTATCGAAAGTGGGGCGCGCCACCCTAGGGGGGCATGATAACCCTAGAAGGGGGGCCGAGCATATTGAAAAGTCGAAAACAAAAGATTTCCAAGAATAATTATTTTTTTTGAAAATAAAAATATATTCTGTCAATGAAAAAAAAAATACATTTAAAAGGTATCGGTACTGCACAATGAACTTTATCTTTACAATACTAAGTTAAAAACAAGTTTAATAATTACCAGTGACCACACCGCGGTTAGTCATATATAAAATTATACGGAAAAATTAACATTTATCTGGATCATTTGTACGGCTTATTAATCCTTTAATTGCAGATTAAAAGTTACGTGATTCACTTCCCAATGCCACCGTTTTGCACGTATGCACGCATATGTGGTGTATTTAGGGGGTGGAGAGAAAGGGGATACATGCAAGAAAATCTTCTGTGAAGTAATCGTTCTCAAACAATTAAGGTTATTTTTATCGCATTCCAAAGTCTTCGGAATAATTTTATGGATAGTAGTGCACATATTTCGGAAACACGTGTATAGATGCCCGACGAAATCTACGCACTGTCTGAGTTAGACGTTTATATACGCCGGTGGTGAAGATGTTAAAGTCGTATTAAAGCTTTAGCGTCAAAGTATCGTATTATCGAATTTAATATATCGTTAATATATGGAGGGGGCTTGATGAAAATTGTTATTGAATATTAGGTCGCAAGTATTGAAAGTTTGAGAAGCACTGGTTTAAATTTTGATTTACCTCGGGGATGTGAATAAAAATTAATGTGAAAGCTATTATATAGTTTTGCGTTTTTCAAGTTCAGCGCGTTCAAATTTTGAGAAGTTATAGAAAAGTATATATAGAGTAATTTAGGATAAAAAAAATGTTTTTTTTGCCCGATTTTTGTCAATTGAATCGTACTGTGCCCCCTTAACATGCATTGGCCCCACTCTACATGGAATGGTATTTCTTGTATTGAATCCAATGCTTTGAGCTTCGGATACAGCTATATTATCGTTGCTTAAATTAATAAGTTCTTGGGCATTACAAGTTCGTTAAAACAGCATACGTCGTTTTAACCTAATCTCTACTTCGGCTTCCCACCGAGCATCACAATGGTTTTAAACTAATATATAACTTGATTGTAGATGTAGAAAGGTTGCAATCTGAAAGTGAATAACACAATAAGAGAATAAAACAAAATGGAAGAATGATGAGCAAGGCACAAGCTGTACGAGGATTTAGAGCAGAGGTTCTCAAACTTTGTCTCAGAACCCTCGTTATGTTTTCGGTTTCGGATAGACCCAGCTAACCTGAAATAGAATGTTTGCAAATTTATAAAATTAAATGTCTTTGACAGCTGGTATGGAGCAACTTGTGCTTTAAAAATTTTTAATTTTTAACTGTAGACCAGTACAGCGTTTAACTTAAGAAACGCGTGTTCATTAAAATTTAATACATGAAATAACTGATCACCAAACAAATGTCTAATGGGAGGGATGAATCTGTTTCAATAACAAATTTTCCCCATTTGGCATCAATCTTGTCAGGTTTAATCCAAAAACTCCTCTGTGTAGTGTCTAGTTTTTATTTTAGAAATTGGCAACCTTGCTGAAACTCCACAAGAAAAGTAATTAAAAACTCTCAATACTCCATAAAAATCCTAATAACATGTATTTCTTTAACCCTTTATCTACCGCATTATGATTTACTGCGGTTTTTTCCCATGCAATATTTTCTTCCGAATCCCTACATTGAAAATTAAGGGATATACGTAAACAAAATACTCAACTTTGCGAAATTGAATCCGTTAGAGCCAATTGAAGATATTCAACTGTAAAAATTATGTACACTATTCACTTAAAATAAGTAGTCAAATGTTTAATCAAAGTCTTCATTAACATACAAAAAAAAAAACTTACCTTTTGACATTAACTTTTTCGGAACAAAAACGACAATCTTCGCAATTCGATCAAAATGTCAGCTAAAAACGCAATTACTATAAAACTATTCATCTTCCCTCTAAAATACTCGTCAGAGAATCCGCGCTGCCATATATCTTGGAAGAGTAGATTTAATAAAATATTCCTGCTAAGTATAGTCAGAGTATTCTGAAAATTATGTAATTTTAAAGCGAGTGGTACTTATTAGTACCGTCGGTAGATAAAGGGTTAAAGCCAACATTGTTGACATCCGTTTCAAAGCTCTACTGTAAGATCTTTTCTATCAGCTCTTGAAACAAGAGATTTTTCCTATATGACCACACGAACCTACCTACTGCGGTAATTACCATGGTCAAAACACATCCTCAAACCAGGCTTCAAGATCTGAATAAAGGGTATTTAAATGTTGAGCTTAGGTTAAAACGTCATTTTCCTGGCAGATTGTCCGTGTCCAATTGAAACGTCCAATATTAAATTCTTTTAGTTTTAGGCATCCGACTAGGTAAGGAGCCTAATTTTTCAAAAATTCATTCGGGATAATTGTTTTAAAGAACATGTGTGTGTGAATAGGCTTAAAAGTTCATAAGTAACATGTATAGCCTTTTGTTTTGAATAATATTTATGAAAATTTTAAAATTTTTAAAGTTAAGAAAAGCCATAAAGTAAAAATTACATACAATACAATTTTAATTTCATTCAAATGCTTCTTTGTTTATTTGAAGTATCGCACAAACTGCAGGATAAAAATATTTTAATTTTATAAACATTTAAATTTGATGTTAATGATTTTTCGTCTAAATTATTATATGTTCCATGCTGAAAATAGCTGTAAAATGCGATTAAATGTAACCGTCTCAAGATCTGCGGTTGGTTACACTCTGAAGGGCTTATGTTATAAATTTCATTGGATTGTTTTGGAGATATCCTGTTTTTCGTGCACAAATTATCGTAAAAATATTCAAAAAACGCATTAATATTTTTATAGTATTTACTTTATAAGAATAACGAACTAGTTTTATGCATTAGTCCTTCAATAATTATTTATCTTTTTCCCTAATGGCCCAAACACCAAACCCTTAAAAAGCATTTTTCCAACCTAGTTCGGATACCTTAATTCTGGCAAGCAACGTTGAAATGGTCCTTGTTTTAATGAAATTTATGCCGTCACATTGCAACTGCAAATTAACTTCATTAAATTATGTAAATAAATCTGTACTAATGGTTAATAAATCGTAATAAATGGTTAAACTAGATTTTAACGATTTTTATTAAAGTTCTCTTTTCAAATTAAACTCACTAACTGGTTTAATGCGAGCCACTAACCCATTTACGTCTTATGGACCCCCAAAATATTTCTGTTTAGGTGGACCCCTGCAGGTGGTCATAGATCCCTGGGGGTCTATATAGACTACTTCGGGAATAACTAGTTTAGAGCAATTGTTCCAGATGGGACACTTATATTTTTGTTCCATGTTGCTGCATTAAACCTAGAAAGAGAATGCCTAACGATTACAAGTGTCTGAACATGTAACCATTCGCTACTTTGGTTACTCATCTGCTCTTCAAATAGCGATCTCCAAACCTGAATGATTCAAACCCTGATGAAGTGAAGACTTCCTCTTCAACGAACTCCACCCTGTAGCTTCTGCTGACCCGCTTTTATCCCGCTTCCCAAACATTCCATATTTGCGACCCAATATTGAATCATACCTTTCATCGCACGCCCCTACCCCCTCATCCATACAACATATTAAATTCAATATTCTTTGGTGCTTAAGCTACAATACGACTTTAACCTCTCAAGAGCTGCAGGCGTATATAAACGTCTTGCAAAGCCAGTGCATTAATTGCCCCGGACTTTTACGTCTTTCCGAAGTACGATCTTTTCTGAGCACCGTTATCCATTGGATTATACCGAAGGCTTTGGAATGCAATAAAAGGACCTTGACAGCGTTTACGAAGGATTTCCTTATTTTAAAGGATTTGCTTATTTACTCCTTTTCTTCCACCCCAAATAGGTTCGCCTACGTGTTAAGCCATGGCACTGGGGAGCTTATCTTTCAACTTTTAATCGGTAGTTAAGGGATTAATTATAGACCGTACAAATTATCAGGATGCGTGTTAATTTTCAAAAAAAAATTTACATCAACGGTAAACCTATGGGTGCACTAATAATTAAAACTTCTTCTCAAAGTACTGTTAAATTATCAAATACATTGGCAGTACTCGCATCTATGTCTATTATGTCGGTGTAGATTTGTATTTTATTTTTATCGAGTCAAAATGTATTGTTCCCCTTCCTTTTAATAATGTTTTTTAAATCTTTTATTTTCGACATGCTCGCACCCCACCTAGGGTAATTACACCCCCTAGAGAGGTGCACCCCAAAGTTTGGAAAACGCTGTCCTACATTAAGGTACCATTAAATCACCAATCCTTTCCGTTTGAGCTCTTTGCAGTCGGCTTAACTATTCGTATCCTCCCAGCGGAAGTTGTCAAAGATTCTGTCCTATCGTTAATTTCTCGGCTGGGCTAGCTAATTTAAAATCCACTGGTAACCCGAAAGGACTTTACTGTCTGTATTTAAGTTTCTAATATAGGCAGATCAGATTGACCCAATTATCTTAATTTCGGGAGCGGTTACGCGAACTTGGCAATTACTAAACATAAGGAATATGTATCCTCATTCTTTTGTTACATCTCTCGCGTTCTTCTTCTAACATAACTCCTACGTTCTTTGACGGCCACGCGATTAATGGCAAAACTTTTCCAACCCAAATCCAAGTAAAAACAAAGCAAAAATGCAAATAAGATAACCTTTAAAAGGATAGAAAGTTTAATGAGCAAGGATGGCAATTTAGAGAAAGCTTAGTTCGGAACAGGTGGAAGTGTGATTAGACGGCTACTCAGGAATCACGGAGATCACGCCCGTTGTACAAGGTGCATACTATTGCACTCGCGCTTAACCTGAATATCTGAAGTTGATTGGACCTTTGAGTATCCCTCCAAGGTAGGAAGATTGTATTCTGAACGCTAGTATAATATTGAATAGAGATTAGGCGGATCTAATTGCGCGATCTGACTTAATTAAATCGGCGTACTTTGGTTTATTCTCACTTAATATAAGTTTGTGTTCGTTATCTAAGTAATTTAAGTTAGATTCTTAATAAAAGTCATTAAGAATTATAGAATGTCTCATCCTTCCGATAATCCCACACCTCTAACTTACGCGGAAACCCCAAGACGCTATCGACAGATGGCTATGTCACACTTTAACGCGGGCTTTATGAAACTGAGATTTTTTCCCCCTATAGAGTCGCTTAGGTAAGGAGGGGGGACCTCGGGAGGCTCGGGAGACCCCCCGAATCAACAGAAACCAAGCACTCGAGAATTAGTTTCAAGTTTGTGGAAGTTCAGAGATTACAGTAATAATTTGGTAAAATTTACTTTGCAATTCTAACAACGATATGAATGTCGAGTCTTTATGGGGAAAAACATTTTACTTGATAATATTTGGGTCCTCAATCACTGGCTCGGGCACTAACCGTCCGACCACCCATCCCGCTTTTCATTAGATTCATAGAAACTCATGGTTAATACTCTAGTATGTAAAATTTTTTTGCATGCATCAAATATTTAATGAAATCCTCAATAATCCCTTGTCTCTTGCTCCCATCAAAATCACGGAGTGATATTTTTCTCTATTCCTCGTGAAATTTTCGGGGTGCAGTGTTCAAAAGTAACGCGCTAAAAGGATTAAAATTATGCGTTTCTTATGCTCGGAATCGTGTTTATTTCTCACCAGATGGCAGTTCTAGATTAGTAACGTGTGTATAGGTAGTTATTTTAACTTGTATACTCGATTGTGCTAACATCTCTTAGCGATATGTTTTTGTAACCTTAACTCTGTTACTTAGTTCCACTTTTCGTGAATATACATGGGTTGCGTTCCGTGATAAAATATACAATTTTTAATATGGTATACATTACGGAGTTAGTCAGGAAGTAAATCTGATTCTACTTTAAGTATAAAGGGATCTGAAAGTGATTCTGAAATAATTGTTTTGAAAGTTCTGTTAGTGAATCCGAGAGCAGTGATGATTGATCTGTACTGTTACGTGTGATGATTGCTTTTTTTATCTCACGCTTTGAAAATTATCTCGAGAAAATTATACAAAATTTAAAAACACATTAATAAGTGTTATAAAATTCTCCTTTAATGTTTAAAACATTTTAATTTTTTCTCTTTGCCGGAAAACCAACATTCAGTCATGAGTGAGTGAATATTAACGTCACGCTGTTCAGCTACACGAGGGCTTTTGGCGACGGACCACATCATTTTGAACCATGGTCAAGTGAGGAGGACGACACCTGAGTTGGCACCCCTCTCCTAACTACTACACCACACAAACGGAGGACGTTTCAGCTGTCGACAGATTTAACGTGCATTGCTGCCCTACAAGGCGGGTCTTTAGTGGTACAGGGCTTGAATTCGTGACAAGGCAAGCCACGATCCGATACCTATACCACTCTGCAACCGCGGCCGCCAACATTCAGTCATAATACCCCTAAAAGGTGGCTTTTCGTAAAAAATTTTTGTATTTCAAACTCAAAATTTAAAAATAAATATATTGAACACATTTAGTTTTATATAACTTTCTTGAATAAAAAAAATGAGTATTTTTAGGACCGTTTTCTTCAAAATTACCCGACCGTTAATTTTAAAACCTCTGCTATATATTTTCCCCACCCGTAAACTTACGCTGTATAATAAGTATCATGAACTATACGCCTTTTACCATTTTTCGACAAACCGCCACCGCCATTGAAACATTTGTCTTAGTGTCCAACAAGTTTAGAATCCTTCTGGTAAAACGCAAGCCCAAGATATCCAAAGAAATTTTTCCCAATGAGGCTGCATTTCAGCGACTTAGTCGTAGCAAATACGGCAAGTAACTAAATGCTAGAGCCATTTCATGGTGACACCATTCATTTAGTGGCGGCCTCTTTGGCAAATTCGGACGGTTGAGTATTTTTAATTCAAGTTCTTGTCGGATGCCAAATATTGCTGCGATTTAATTTCGCCAAGTGTACCAGAGCCAAACTGATATTCAAGGGATCTTTTACACGCCACATAATCCTGACATACGTCCTCGATTTTAGAATCCAGAAAATCGATCGACTCCAGCCGGGGTTGAACCCACAACCTTGGGCTTGGGAATTGGGCACGCTATCTCCAAGCCATCGAAGCCGACACATCAAGGAAATGTACAGTAGGCCCCACCCTAGTATTCCTTTGGAAAATTCTCAATGGGAACCGACTACAGCAGAACGTCGTTTATCCGAATCAATTGGGACCAGACACCGTTCAGATACGCGATTGTTTGGATAACTGAAAACCGAATGCGATCCATGCAGTATATAAAACTAGACACTATTCGAATATTGAAAATCTCGTGCGGGAAACGTACCCGAATAAAGCAAAATAGTTGCAAAATGTCGTAGTTCTACCTTTGTGGAAAATAATCGCTTATTTTGAACTGTACACCTTCCATTTTTCGCTGCAAGGTCGCCGATTCTATTGAGCAGTAGTTGAGAGGGGCAGCACTCTGTTCGTATCACTTCATAGCAGTCTAACGCAGAAAACGCGTCAGCATTTGATGGACCTTGCAACTTTCGTTGTTTTGTCCCCGTCTTCATCCGTTTCATCGTTGACAGGGTCGGATTTTCTTGTACGGACATCACGATCTCTTCATCATTTAGCATTTGAAATCCACAGTCTTCTACATCTCATGTCATCCAGGTTTTTTTACATCTTCATCGCCTTTTGAATTTTCCTCCCTGGTCTTCATTGAAATCTTTTTCGCCTTCTGGCCATTCAGGCTCTGTCTTTCGCGCGAGTCCGCGCAGTGTTTCAGAACGTATTCGAATACAATACATATAGTTGATAAAAGACTGGTCCGGATATTTGACGCTCCAGATAATAAACGTTTCGGATAAACGTTCTACTGTACATCCATTTCGTTAGGGCTATCTCTGTATTTGGGCAAAGTGTACCCTTGTCTTTGCCTGTGACGAGAGATTGTGAACAGGTATTCATTCCTCTCGTACGTTTCTCAAGTGAACCGAGGCTGGTTGTCCATTCTCGGCACCCATTTTGGAGACGCTTTTCGATAACTCATCACGGAACAGATGAAAGGCCTGAGCACAACCAATACGCAATGTGGAAGCCGTTCTTGCGTTAGTGAGTGTTAATAGTCACAAGCACGAGGGCAATTGGCGATGGATCTCGTAATTTTGAACCTCTGCCAAGTGACGAAAACGACATCCAAGCCGAAAGAACCTATCCCAATTACACCCCACCAATGATCCGCGAGAGATTAAGTATGCATCGGCCTCCTCTGCACGGTGGGTCTCCAACGGTACTATGCTACTGAGGCCGTCTTCACTCTGGAACCATTATTCGTCTGCCCGCTAACGCCTTGTCCTGTTTTTTATTCAAGGATGAAGTGACGTTCACTTAATCTTCCACTTAACAAGCAACCCCAGCTACAAATTATTTGACGAGACATTTCCTCATACATGGTTTGCCTATTTATGCAGGACAACAGAAGGCACTTCCATTGGTGACCACGTTGTCAGCATACGCCTTTACACCATCGTAGTATGTACTCTTACTGTTTTGGGCATGACTGTTTACTGCCGCTCTCTTCGTTCCAAACATGTTGGTATTCCCACGATGGCTCCGCTTCCGTAGTTTAACCAGCAACGGATGTGGCTTCTTATGGAAATTTCACCTGGTGTTACACTCTAAAAAATGACGAGAATTCTTTCGGAACGTCCCTCATAAAGGCCGACAATTTTTGAACCAAAATTATTTCCAACAATGTGCTATGCGATGAAATATTGGTTTCCCGAATTCGGATGGAGTGCAAGTTCGAATATATGTAAAGGAGGAAAAGTGCTACATAACCAACTCGTCACGATATATCTCCGGAACCATTAAACCTGCAGAAATGAATTTTGTTAGGAATATTCCTTTCGTGATATTGAGATGAGTTAAGAACAGATTTTGCGAAAATCTAACTCCAAGGGGTGTTATGGGGGCTTAAGAAGCGTTGCAGATACAGAAAGACCCCGCTTAACGCAGGGTATACGTTCCATCAAAGTAGAGCGTAATATGAAACAGCGTTAAACGAGGTTATGTAAATAATGGGGTTAGGGCAGTGCTTCTCAAACTATGGGGCACACCCCTTGGGAGGGGTTTACATCGAAAAGTCGAAAACAAAAGATTTTTAAAAATTTATTGAAAGGAAGCAAAACAAAATACATTCGGACATAATAAAAAATAAAACACATTTACACTGATATAATACACTTATAAATGTATCAGTACTGCAGATTGCGTTTCATAATTATTTTAACAGTACTTAGTTAAAAAGTTTAATAATTACCAGTGACCCTAAGGGTATGTCATAAAATTTTATACAAAATTTAATACTTATCTTGATTATTTGTACGATTTATAATTGAAGTCGTACTCTGTAATTTTACCTCAAAGTATATTATTGAATTCAATACATTGTTATTGTATTGAGGGGGTGCGATGAAAATTATAATTGAAAATCGGGTCGCAAGTATAGGAAGTTTGAGAAGCACTGGGTTAGGGAAGAAAATTGGTCAAGTATTTTACCATTAAATTTTTATTTTTTTATAAAATAAAAAAAAATTTTCTTTAAAATAGAAACATAATAAAAAAAATATGCATATAAAATAAAAAAAAATTTTTAAAGTTTTTTGGTATGTTTACATTTAAAGATCTTTCCCTCCCTTCTGTTTTTCCCAATTTTCTGCCATTTTATTCAAGAAGGTAGATTGGTTTAAATTGGCATTTTGGTTCAGTTTCGTCGTCAATCCATGTAAAAAAGTCTTTTTTCCCATTTCCCATTGATTATTTCTAGAACGGGAAATTTATTTTAAAGCTTGTAGTTGCAGTTACCGAGGGCAGTATTTTTTTTTTTTTCTTAAGAATGATGCTTTTGTTGAAGTTGCCAAATTCAATGCAGCACCCAATTTAAGATTGACGTTCACCGTTTTAAAAATTTCTAACCCTTAAAAATTTTAGTTTCTAGTGAAATCCCTTTTTTATCTTTTTTTTCCCTTTTTTTTGTTTATCTTTTATTATCCCCCTTTTTACAAACTAAAAATCATAATATTTGTCACTATAGAAACCGTTATATTGTATAAATTTAAAACTTACAATAACGTCACCAAATGTTTGGAACGATAAAAAAAATTTTCGTTAATACGGGGAAAGAAAAACAAAAATAAACTGCTTGGGGATATCGGGAAATGCTGTGTTTTTATTTGGGGAACCCCAATGATTCAAAAAAAAGGGCTTTAAACCAAAAAACAGCGCTAAGCGGGGTCTTACTGAATTAAAATCCTTATATTAAACTAAAAAGCCGGTTTTTTAAAATTTTTGGATGTAGGTTCCTTTCGGGAGGTAGAGGTCATCTGCAAAATTTTTTTACAAAAAATCGACCCCCAAGTGCCGTTGGGGAGTTTAAGGGGGACATAGTACGATGAAATTGAAAAAAAATTTGACCCAAAAAAAATTTGGAATCAAATTTTTTTGGGCTAAATTTAGGGTACTCTTCAAAAAAAACCCCAAAAATTTAAAAAGCTCTAAATTTTAAAAAAACGCAGAGTTATGACAAACTTTTACTTTGTTTTTATTCACATTCCAATGGCAGATAAAAATTTTTAAGCCATTTATCTCAAAAAAAAAACTATTTTTGTCTTCATTTAAAATGCTAAGGGTTTTTTTCTATTGTGTCCAATATTTGGGAAATTTGCCCCTTGTTGCCAAAGTAAAAGGGGAAAAAAAATTTGGGTTTTTAAAGCCTTTTTTAACCAAAGTAATGTTTTTTAAAAATTGAAATAATTTTTACTTTTTTTAAAGGCTTTTTCAATAAGCATTCATAAAAAGGGGAAATTGTAGGGGATACCAATCGTGTTACCCAAAAAGCCACACCAACTTTTTGTTATAAAAAGTTTGAAGTATTTTTGGACGGGCTCACGCGTTTTTTCCTTTAACATGATCTTGGGTTTTTTGGGGGGCCAAGATTAATGGAAACCTCTTTTCCAACCAAAACCCGGGGGGGAAAAAAAAAAAAAAAAAATTTTTAAAAAAAAATTTTTTTAAACGGGGGGTTTTGGGGGGGAAAAAAAAAAAAAAAAAATTTTTTTAAAAAAAAAAAAAAAAAAAAACCAAAAAAAAAACCCCCCCCCCCCTTTTTCCCAAAATTTTTTTTTTTTTGGGGGGGATTTTTAAAAGGGGGTTTTTTTTTTTTATTTAAAAATTTTTTTTGGGGGGGTTTTTTTTTTTTTTTTTTTTTTCCTTTAAAATTTTTTTAAATTTTAAAAAATTTTTTTTTTCAAATTTTTTTAAAAAAAAAAAAATTTTTTTTTGAAACCCTTTTAAACCCCCCAAAAAAAACCCCCCCTTTAAAAGGGGGGTTTTTTTTTCCAAAAAATTTTTTAAAAAAAAAATTTTTTAAATTTTTAAAAAAATTTTTAAAAAAAATTTTTTAAAAATTTTTTAAAAAAAAATTTATTTTTTTTCCCAAAAATTTTTTTTTTTAAAAAAAAATTTTTTTTTTAAAAAATTTTCCAAAAAAAAAAAAAAAAAAAAAAAAAATTTAAAAAAAAATTTTTGGGCCCTTTTAAAAATTTTTTGGGGAAAAAATTTTTTAAAAAAAAAAAAAAAAAATCCCCTTTTTAGGGGAAAAAACCCCCCAAAAAAAAGGGGGAAAGGGGCCGGGGGGCCCCTTTTTAAAAAAATTTTTTTTTTAAAAAAAAAATTTTCCCCGGGGGAAAAAAAAAGGTTGGGGGGGAAAAAAAATTTCCCCAAAAAGGGGGGGGGGCCCCCAAAACCCCCCCCGGGGGGAAAAACCCCCCCTTTTTTTTTTTTCCCCCCCAAAAATTTTTTTTCCCCTTTTTTGGGGTTTTTTCCCCCTTTTTTTGGGGGAAAAATCCAAATTTTCCCCCGGGGGCCCTTTTTTAAAAAAACCCCCCTTTTTTTCCCCCCCAAAAAAAAAAATTTTTTAAAAAAAAAAGGGGTTTTAAAAAAATTTTTTTTGGGTTTTTTTTTTTTAAAATTTTTTAAAAAATTTTTTAAAAAAAATTTTTTTTTTTTTAAAAATATTTTTTCCCCCCCCCCCCAAAAAAAAAGGGGGGGGTTTTTTTTTTTTTTTTGGGGGGGGGGAAAAAATTTTTTGGGGGGGGTTTTTTTTTTTTTTTTTAAATTTTTGGGGGGGTTTTTAAAAAAAAAATTTTTTGGGGTTTTTTAAAAGAAATTTTAAAAACAACAAAATTTTCCCCAAAATTTTTTTGGGAAACCCAAAAATTTTTTTTTTCAAAATTTTTTTTTTTTGGGGGTTTTTTAAATTTTAAATTTTTAAAAAAAAACCCTTTTTTTGGAAAAATTTTTGTTAAAAAATTTTAAATTTTTTTTTGGGCCCTTTTTTTTAAAAAAAAAAATTAAAATTTTAAAATTTTTTTTTTTTTAAAAAAAAAATTTTTTAAAAATTTTTTTTAAAAAAAAAAAGGGGTTTTTTTTAAAAAAAAAAAATTTTAAAATTTTTTTTTTGGAAAAAAAAATTTGGGGAAAAAAAAAATTTTTTTTTGTATATTTTTTAAAAAATTTTAAAAAAAAAAAAAATTTTTTTCCCCCCCAAAAAAAAAAATTTTTCGGAAACCGAAATTTTTAAAATTTTTTAAAAAATTTTTTTTTTGGGGTTTTTTTAAAAAAAAGGGGGGAAAAAAAAATTTAAGGTTTTTTTAAAATTTTTTAAAATTTTTTTTTCCCCAAAAATTTAAAAATTTAAAAAAAAGGGAAAAATTTTTCCTTTTTTAAAATTTTCCCAAAATGGTTTAAAAGGGGGCTTTTTAAAAAAATTTTTTTAAAAAAAAAAAAACGGAAATAATTTTTTTTAAACCCCCCCAAAAAAAAATTTTTTTTAAAAAAAAAAAAATTTTGGGAAAAAAAGGGTTTTTTAAAAAAAAAAAAAAAGAAATTTTAAAATTAAAAAAAAAAAAAACCTTTTTGGGGGGAAAAAAAAAAAAAATTTTTTTTTTCCCTTTTAAAAATTTTTTTTTAAAAAATTTTTTTTAAAAAAAACCCCTTTTTAAAACCCCTTTTTTTTCCGGGGGGAAAAAAAAAATTTTTTTAAAAAAAAAAAATTTTAAAATTTTTTTTTTATTCCTTTTTTCCCCCAAAAAAAAAAAATTTTTTTTTTTTCCCAAAAAATTTTTTTTTTTTTTTTTTAAAACCCTTTTTAAAAAGGGTTTTTTAAATTTTAAAAAAAAAAAAATTTTTTTTAAAAAAAATTTTTTGGGGGTTTAAAAATTTTTTTTTAATTTTTTCCTTTAAAAAAAAGGGGAAAAAATTTTTAAAAAAATTTTTTTTTATTTTAAATTTTTTTAAAAAAAAAAAAAATTTTTTAAAAAATTTTAATTTTTAAAAATTTTTTTTTGGAAAAAATTTTTTGGTTTTTTTTTTTAAAAAAAAAAAAACCATTTTTAAAAAATTTTTTTTTAAAAATTTTCC
>BMAV01007253.1:0-39760 GCA_019973955.1 Trichonephila inaurata madagascariensis
ATTTTTTAAAAGGAATTTTTTGTAGTTTTTACATTTATTAAGTAAATTATATAAGTGAAAAAAAACCGCTAAAATTGTAAAGAAAATAATTAATAATAAATAATTAAAAACTGATGAACACTCATTTATTAAGGAAATAGATAAACAATGCAATCTGAACAAAAGTTTATGAAATATTTTCTCTTTTTCAGCGTTTAAATTTGAATTTTACGTTATGACGTTAATACAGCGTTTCTCAAACTATGGAGCACGTCCCCCTAAAGGGGCGTGATAATCCTACCAAGGGGGCACAATTTTGATTTCTGATATACATATACTAATAAATTTTTCAGTACTGCACAATGTATTTGATCATTAATTCATCAATACTAAGGTAAGAGCAATTTTAATAATTGCTATTGACTCCATGGGTTTGTCACATGCAAAATTATATTCAAAATTCAATACTTATCTTAATAATTTGTACGGTATATAATTAAAGTCGCGTATTGTAGCTTTACGTCAAAGTACATATTATTGAATTTAATACAGTGCTATTGTATGGAGGGGAGCGCGTTGAAAATTATGATTGAAAATTGGGTTACCAATATTGCAAGTTTGAGAAGCACTGCGTTAATATACACTAATTCACCGAGTACTGGAATCGGCATCCGCTGTTACTATAACAGCTGTAATTTAAAAGTAAATGCCTTTTTCAATTCCTACTATTAGCTCGCACTTTCTATATATTTGTATATTTATTTATTTATCTTGGTGGAATTTTCAATCGTTAATAAAATAAATTTTAAAGCGCTGAATTGAGCTGAAATTTTATATACAGGATCATTTTGGATGACAATACAATAATTTAACTATAATTGATAAAAATTAATTGATTAAAACTAATTATTTAAAGAATTACAAATACAGCCACGTTGGCGACTTAGCGACCCTTTTGGCGACTTGTGTCAAAACTTGAAAAGGTTTTTTCTCACGTGGACTGAAATTAAAAGGACAGTACGATACTTTAAAGATAATTAAAAAAAATTAATTACCACTTAATGTTATGATTCTGTCATATGTATATACATATTTGTATTAATTGCAACTATTAAATAAAAAGTAGCTAAAATGAAATTTTTCTTTGTTGATCTAAGTAGGAATTGACTTAAAAATTTTTTTTAAATATTTATGATACATTTTAATGAATTGTTTGTTTTCTTTAAATGTATTGTAATAACGAGAACACTGATCAGTACTAAAATTTAAAAAATAATACACTATAATTAAATTATAGAAGCGGATTACTACTTTTTGTTAAAACGATTTTCTTTTTATTGAAGAGGAAAATAGTGAAAAAGATTGGTTTTACAAATTTCTATTAAGGAATTTTTATCTACTGGTGCATTTTTTACATATTTACACATAAAATTAAATTATTAACAATCATATGCTTTTAACAGTTCTATTATTTAAGCATGATTTTCAAAAGAACAAGTTAAAGAACAGTTTTTAACATAAAAAAAGGTATTCTCTTTTAAAAGGGTAGTTTTCCTCCAAAAAATGACACAATTAGATAGGAGGCATTCTTTGGTTTTCATTTGTAGAAAGCCCAAATTCTTGCATAATGAAAAAAATAAAATAAATAAGTAACTACATATGTAAAAGCAATTAGCTTTAACTTGGTATTTCATTCTTACATTTTGAATATTGTATTTAAACAAACTACCAATATCTTAGTTGTTTTTTACCTTCAGTTCAAATTCTTGACAAATGTCGGTTAGAATATTTAAAAATATCCTAATATAAAAGAGATAATATTTTTCGATGGCATTTAAATTCATAAATTTATTTAAAATCGATGTAATTCTAATGTAAATTTTTAAATACATACAGTTTTCCTTCGGAAAAGTTAATATTGAAATTACAATTAATGATCGATTTTTTCGTAATACCATAATAAAGATAAGAAGGATTAGAAAAAAAATTGAAGAATCTGTCAAAACATCATTGATGGAATTGTACGGAGAATATGGAACAATTATTCCCATTTAAGATTTATAAGTTATTATAATAACGTTGTGTGAGTAAGAGATTAATCAGGGCGCCATCTTGTGACGGTATTGATGACTAAACTTAAAATGATGTGTGTGAATCAGTTAATTTTTTACACAATTATATGTTTCTGTAGTATGAAACTCTTAATAAATTTAATATTAAAGTTATAGAAGAATATGAAATTTTTATATGATTTTAATTTAACTAAAATAGGTTCTAATTTAAAATCATTGTGAGAAGCGTATTTCTTAACTCATCGCCTTGAAAATAATAAATAACTGATGATTCTTATAATGTCTTATTTTTTTATATGTACATAAAAAACTAAATGATAAAAACCAAATATTCGAAACATATTTTTGATCCATATGCGAAAAAAAATTTCATCTTTTTCTTGTCCTGTAAATAATATTACACTGGTGATGAAATTTTACTGAGAAAATATATACTCTTAACTATATACTGTACTGTTTTGAGAATTAGCAATAATCTGAAAATAGTTTTTTCATGAATGCGATTTCATCATCATTTAAGTATGTTAGGAATTGTTTCATATTACAAAATATTTAGTTCTATTTAAATTTCATTTTTATTTTTTATTTTGAATCAATTTTTAATTAATTATTTAAATTATGCGGCAGTTATAGATGGAAGTTCTCTTCCATGTCATTATCGTCTGCTTTAATTCAAAAATTCATTTAACTTTAATTGATCAGTTTACTTAATTTATTTACAGATATATAATTGTGTGTTGTTAAAATTATGTTGCTTAAGTTGGCATCTTTTGTAATTATTCGAAATATGTTTTTTTCAGGCGAAAGAAAAGACTTTTAAGGAGTAATCGACGTTGGTTAAACTTAATATACGATAATTTATTAAATCATTCATAGAGAGAGAGAGGTAAATCTTTTTGATTATTTGATCCAATATAAGAATAAAAAATGTCTGTGGACTGAATTTTGGCTGCTGTTATTCACAAGTATTTTCCTATTATTTTAACTATCTAAATATTTACTAAACAATCAAATGTTCTATATGGATTTGATTATTTTCTTTAGTTCAAATATTCTCAAGAACAATAAGCTTTCCTTTCCTAAAAATATGTATTTATGCCATATATTGTTAAGATATTTTATAAAAATATATATCAACTATTAGTTAAAATTTGCTTCCCTGTTTTAATATAATATGAGCATGATATAGATTCAATGATCTCATCTGTTGATTTCGAATTATTCTTGTACATTTTATAACAATAGAAATTACTTAATTCAGAGAGAGATCATTATATAAATAAATATCCTTCCAAATATTTTTCTATTTTGCATGTATTTTTATCCTATAATCGTAGCTATATTTCGATTGACATGTTTCTTATTTATACAAGATTTTATGAAAAATGAAGATATAATTATTTAATCAGTTTTTTCTGGTGTGAAAACAGGTTTATTAATCTTTGAGATCACATTCTATTTTTCACAATTCCAATAATTAACTCACTCTCTTCCCACACACACACACACACACACACACACACACACACACACACACACACACACACACACACACACACACACACACACACACACACACACACACACACACACACACACACACGCACACACACACACACACACACACACACACACATTGTTCAAATTATCAATCTTTAGTAAAATATTTTTTTTATTCATCGAATCAAATTAAAATAAATTTTTTAAACTTGTAGTGGTTGATGTTAATACGGTTTTTTTCAAATATTAATTCATTAATTATCAGTTAATAAATTAAATTAATTACCGGTTTTCGACGCCAACTTAGATTTTCTCCATTTTTGTAACAATGTAACTGTTAAAAAAAGTCAAAATTCAGCCAAACTAGCCAAACAGGGTGTGCATTGTTGCAACAATGCAGAGAAATCATGCGCTTTTTTCAATTCCTGCTATTAGTTGACTCTCTCCCTATATATATATGTATCTAATATATATATATATATATCTTGTTCAAATTTTCAATCGTTAATAAAATGCATTTATCCATTCAAGTTTTTTTTATATTACTAGTTTGAAAAGAAACTGTTGAACGTTATTGGAACTTTTAAGGTTCAAAAATTCGAATCATTACAACTGTGTCACAGGTATTCAACAAAGTAAAATTATGTCTCACTTTGTTACATATAAAATTTATTAACCAAAACTATATATTACTAAATTTTTAGACTCATCTTAAGTTTATGTTTTTGATTATTTCATTTGCTTCTTTTCTATTTTTTTGTTTATTTCGTAATCATGAATGTCCGAACTTAATATATATTTGCCTAGAATAATGCTTATTTCTATATGTGTCAGTACAAATGTCACGTTTCAGAGATTATTGCGCAAAGTGTATTTGCATTAATGAGTTTATATATATTTTTCGGAGAAATTTGTTCTCTTAAACAAATTACACAGAAAAATATGTTTTAGAAAGGCGTTTAGTTCCTACGATTTCTACTTTAGAGCAATTTGAACATGATTATTTTGTAGATTTTTAAATCATTAGTTCCTGATAAAGTCTTTCTAAAAACACCTTTTTACCTCAGTGAAAGTGATGCAATATTTCATTTCATTATTATCTGATTTTTTTAAAAAACTAAGATTATATGAAGTAAATATTCCTTTCATCTCTATAATTATTGTTTTTCATAACATCTATAAATATCAACAACTGGACATTGTTAAGGTATTATTTACTATCAATAAATATTTTATAATCTTAATATAACAAATTTTAAACCGAAATGAAAATTTTTAAAATTCAGAAATTTTTGGTTGAATTTAAAATTTTTTAGTTTGTTAGAAAAAATTTATTCTTTTAAAAAAAAAATAATTTAATAATAAAAATGAAAAATTTAAAAATTTTGTAATTTTTATAAACATTAGACTAAAAGAAGTATTAATATTTAAAAGCTAAAATAAAAAAAAGATTTTAACTATATGTAAATTTTTTGAAAAGAAAAAATTCAAAAATATTTAATTATTCACCACCCCAAAATTTTAAAATAAAATTTTTTAAAACGTTTCCAGTTAATAAATGCTGGAGTAAAACTTTAGTAAAAAAAAATTCCCGGTTTTCAATTAAATTAAGGTCCGGAAAATTGGATTCATTCCCCAAAATTTATTAAAAGTAAAGAATGTAAAAGTGGTAATTTTCCATTTTAAACAAAATAACCCCTTTGGACTAATCCCCAAGGGCGGGTATTAAAAATTTTTCCTTAAAAACTTAAAAATTCGGTTTTCTATCCCAAAAATTTTGTCAAAAACTTCGCTTCAATTTATTTTGAAAAGTTTTGTTGAGTTGTCGCTGTACGCCCTTTTTACTTTCTCATTCCCAAATTTTGACTTCGTAAAATTTTGACAAACCCAGTAGACACCGTCCATCGCAGGTTTAAATTTACTTTTAAACTTCTTATTACGGATAAAAAAAATATAATAATTAAAAAATTTAATTGGGAAAAAGAGGTGGAAATAAAAACTTAAATGGAGCTTAACCATAAATTAACCCTTAGGGTTCTGATTTTTGGAAAATCAATATATATTTTATTAACAATAATCACAAATGTATATACTATATACAAAACTAATTCCTTTTAGATATCTGTAAAATCCATTCATGCACATAATAGGCAGTTTTATTAGAAATTATATACATGTAAATGGACAACTGCAACGAGAATCCAAATTTTAAGGTGGTGTTGAATGCGAATAATCCACATAATAAAACTCGCCGTCGAAGAATTTCCATCACCAAAAATATATTTTCATACTGAAATATTAAATGAATCTTTCAAAACTCGTTGAAAATATCTTACAAATATACTTGTCAATTTTTGCAAAGAAATAAACTTCAGTATACATTACTTTAACAAAAAGTATCGTTGCATTTCTCTTATATCTATACTCAGCACTATTCTAATATTAAATCTCAAATCTTTTCGATTTGGTTTGGTTCCCTACAATCTCCTATCTATTTGCAAAATAGTAAATAATGCCTACCACAACACCCGTGCCGAAAATTATACCAAACACGATCAAAATCACGTTTGTACCATCAACACTGCCGCCAGAACCACCACCACCGGAGATATATCTGTCACGTTTATAATAATCCCGATCATAAGGTCGATTGTTATCACGGTCATAAGGGCGATAATCATCACGATCATAAGGACGATAATTACCACCACCACCTCCTCCTCCACCACCACCACCTTTACCTCCACCACCTTTACCTCCACCACCACCACCACCAATTTTGTCCTTCAAATTCTTCAATTTTTTCCCTTTAAACCCTTTTCGAAGCCATCACCAATCTTGTCCTTGAAGGTTTTTACCTTGTCTTTGACTTTGTCCTTTATGTCCTTGACCTTGTCTTTAATTTTCTTGCTGAATCCGTGCATGTCCTCAGGATAGGATTCATTGGAATTTGTGCGGTTAGTGAAATCGTACCAATTTTCGATCGCAGTGCCATTTTCAATGAATGTGTCCTCTGAAATTGTATTCTCTGAAAGGAAATTATAAGACATAGTGCTTAGTTTTGAGAAGAACGGTTTATAATAAATATAAAGGTGCTAGATATTGTTTGAGAAAATGCTTGAAGAAACATTGTACATTGGTAGATATGTTCCTCTTTGTGAGATGATTTTTTAGGGAACTTGTATTGCTTCAAGTTTTTATAGTTGTATCCATAAGTTTTTTCTTATATTCTCATTTGATCCAACGGGCGCTGGACAACTGTCTGTGTGGTTTGGAATTGTTTCCATAAACGCGAGTACAGAATGATGAACGCCGAAGAAAGAGCAGCATCTACTGGTCGACTGTCCTACTTCAATGCCCCACAGCGCCAACGCTCAGAATCTTCCATTCGTTTTTCTACTGGAAGTCATAAAACACGTATGTCTTGAAAACAAATTGTACGAAAGTTTTTAAACACCTTCTATCAGCACTTACAATCAATTTCTGTAACCCTTCATAAAGCTGGCTTGCTTCCTTATAAGGTGCACTTTTTGCATATTTCTTGACATGAAAGCACGATTGGCTGTTACCTAACATATTTGCATACTTCCATCTACCTTTGCAGCGAACTGCATTCTCTTCAATTCTGTTTGGCTTCCGGAAATTAGCATTTTCCTCTCCGTGCTTAACTTTTGGAAGTGAGTGTATATCAAATGTGTTTTGAGCTGATGTAATCTTTCGACATATCCTGAGGTTTTTATTCGTTGTATTTCAGTAAAAATATTATGCTTGAGATTCACGAATAAAGTTTGGATTTCTTAACACAGAAAATATTGAAAAGAATAAAAAAAAGTGAAGCTGTACTTAATAGAAAAGTTTTGTAACTATTATCAAACTTAACTAGAAAAGAGGCTATCACATATGTCAATGATTCTAAAATAAAAGATTTATTCATATCATACTATATACAGTAATAAAGTTAAAAAAGAAAAAGACGAAAAGTAAACAAAGCAGTTATTTTTAATTCTTACACAAATCAATAATTCTTGAAATTTTTACTCTGGAAATAAAGTTTAAATCAGATATATATAAAAACCTGACGTTTTGATAACTACCTTTTGATAATATAATGAAATATTTTTTAAAAAAACCCGGTAATTTACTCAATAATATGTCATAGATTTTAAAAACTTTTTGATAAAAATTTTAAATTAATTGCTGGATACAATTAATTGCAGATCCTACAGGAAAATTGATATCTTTATTCTAAAATTTATTAAAAGTAATTCTGAATGATAAGAAAAAAAAGTGGTAACTTCTATAATGTTTGACTTAAACTAATCCCGCTTTGGGACTTTTTGAAGGGCACAAGAGGCAGAAAATAATTATAATACTTAACCTTAGTTTAAGAAACTTAAATAATCTATCGTTCTATAAACTAAGTGCTAAAAAAAGATGGATTAAAGATCAAATAATTTCTTATCTAACCAACTAATTTAAATTCTTTTAGATTGAAAGGTACAAGCCATTAGGCGCATGTAATTAATTACTTTCTACTACTTATCCAATTAAGCTTCATGACTTCGTAACATTATAGGCACAAACTAGTCAAAATTAGAGCATCTCTCCCCTCCCTCAGTAGGATATTAATTTTCTACTTACTTAATGACGTTACTTTTACTGAAGATTTTTATAAAATATTTTATTTAAAGAAAATAAAATTGTGTGTGTGTGAAACTAGAAAAACTCTTATAAAAATGATTAAACTTATTCATAAATTAAGCCCACATAAGAAAATTCACAGATTTATTGAAAAATCAATATATATTTTTTATTAATAATCACAAATGTATATACTAAATACAAAACTAATTCATTTTTGATATCTATAAAATCCATTCATGCACATAATGGGCAGTAAAATTAGAAATTACTTCATGTAAATTTACAACTGCAATGAGAATCCAAATTTTAAGATGGTGTTGAATACGAATAATCCACATAATAAAACTCACCATGGAAGAATTTCCCTCACCAAAAATATACTTTCATACTGAAATATTAAATGAATCTTTCAAAACTCGTTGAAAATATCTTACAAATACACTTGTCAATTTTTGCAAAGAAATAAACTTCAGTATACATTACTTTAACAAAAAGAGTCGTTGCATTTCTCTTATATCTATATTCGGCACAATTTTAATATTAAATCTCAAATCTTTTCGATTTGGTTTGGTTCCCTACAATCTCCTATCTATTTGCAAAATAGTAAATAATGCCTACCACAACACCCGTGCCGAAAATTATACCGAACACGATCAAAATCACGTTCGTACCATCAACACTGCCGCCAGAACCACCACCACCGGGGATATATCTGTCACGTTTATAATAATCCCGATCATAAGGTCGATTGTTATCACGGTCATAAGGGCGATAATCATCACGACCATAAGGACGATAATTACCACCACCACCTCCTCCTCCACCACCACCACCTTTACCTCCACCACCTTTACCTCCACCACCACCACCAATTTTGTCCTTCAAATTCTTCAATTTTTCCTTAACCTTGTCGAAGCCATCACCAATCTTGTCCTTGAAGGTTTTTACCTTGTCTTTGACTTTGTCCTTTATGTCCTTGACCTTGTCTTTAATTTTCTTGCTGAATCCGTGCATGTCCTCAGGATAGGATTCATTGGAATTTGTGCGGTTAGTGAAATCGTACCAATTTTCGATCGCAGTGCCATTTTCAATGAATGTGTCCTCTGAAATTGTATTCTCTGAAAGGAAATTATAAGACATAGTGCTTAGTTTTGAGAAGAACGGTTTATAATAAATATAAAGGTGCTAGATATTGTTTGAGAAAATGCTTGAAGAAACATTGTACATTGGGTAGATATGTTTCTCTTTGTGAGATGATAAGGATTTTTCAGGAACTTGTATTAGCTTCAAGTTTTGTATAGCTTGTATCCATAAGGTTTACTTATATTCTCATTCGATCCAAGTTCAATATATTTCTTTTGCAGTATTATTTTAAGGTTGATAATTTCATATCAAATCATTATTTTTATCTTAGAATAACACAGAAGATGGTAACCATTTTCAGAATTCCAACTAGGCTTAGTGCCATAGAAGTAAAACCATGAAAGCTAAAAATTATTGGCAAAAGATGGAATTATTAAGTACATTAACCGAATTATGTTTGAACCTGGACCAGCTCTGCTATTATATGTTCCGTTTCAAATTGCTGCTTATTCAGAAATATCATTGAGACTCTGTTTTTATTTTAAAACAAGAACAATAGCTGCATGTTCATTAAATTTTTTATGTATAGTTAGGTACAGATTTGTTTTAATTATTACTTGTTTTATTCAAAAACTTTAGCCAAATACAATATTCTGCTCGGTGATGATTTGATACTTTCACAATAGTTCTACAATTAGTCAATTTCATTAAAATAAATTAAAATTAGTTATCAGAAAATTCAGAATTTTAATATAAAACACGACACAGTGTCTTTTAAATATAATATTCACAACTTTATCTATCATATCAACAGAGAAAGAAATTAAAATTAAAAAAAAGTCTTTAAAATTGAAGTTATTTGAAAAAAACAACAACATTCCTTAGATTGGACAAAAGAGCATAGAAATAATATTAACTTCATAAATATTCTCTAGGGTTTAAAACATGAAAACAAAATAAATGAAATAATACTTAAGTTCTACACAGTTTTGAATTATTTATCAGTAATTTTTCCTAACTTTGACAAATATTTTCTTACAAAACTACTTTACACAGCCAGGAGACTTAATTTATAAAATTTTGGATATTTTTTGATGTCCCTCGTTTTATATTAGCTGATCAATTTTAATTTTCTCTATTATTATTTATACGAAATTCAATTTCAATTAAAACTCTCTTTAATAAAATCATTATTTCAATTTTAAAAGTGAATTTTAATGTATACTAACATTTAAAACTGAAGGAAAAATGAACGATATTAATTTATAAACATATTTATAGAGTTATGTATAATTGTTTCCTCTTTGATAAAACAAATAAATTTCAAATCAGAAGAAATATCTCAACCTATACCTTGAAATATCTCGTACAATGAAAGACAACACTACAATGTATTTTTTAGAGTACTCGCGTAGTAAAGTAAAGAAAATTAGGATAAGGAAAGTAGGAAATTTTCAGTTTTCAGGAAGGAAAAATCACGAGAAAGTCTATCGAGTTCATTTAGATAGAATTAGTAATATTTTTGGACTCTTTTATAACAATAATTCTACTTTAAATGCAATATTTTGGATAAAATAATATGTTTTGGTTTCGTAATGCACACAAAGATAGCGATTGAATCTTTTCCGTATACGACTATAGCACCGAAAATGTCTTTTGTAAGAGAAAAATATCTTCAACGGAAAACAAGAATACGATTAATAAAAGTGAATACCCCCAATCCATTACAAGAAAATATTTATTCATTTCGTGGCTAACACCATTTCTTGCAAATGATGATTGGGATAACTTTAGAATGGCAATAATTTATATATATTTATGTTGATAAATTAAAATTCTATATAACAATAACTTTATCAAACAAAAATCTGAAATTTTTAAAATTTTTGATATAATTAGAAAAAAACTTAGTACTTGTTACAACTTCTAACTTAATAAGAAATAGAATGATTTTGCTTTCAAAAAGAATTGTTTCAGTTTAACAGTTAAAGACAAAGTAACAAAATATTTGTTTGGGGTGGTGGCAACGATTGCTCATGTTTCAAATAATTTTTATTGAATCGATTGCTGTATGTGGTTCTGTTGTCTGATTCTTATTGTAGTTATTCTATAAGTGCGAAACGTGACTATTTTTATACGTATTAAACTGTGAAAGGGAAAAATAATTATCGTTTATTTTGTTCGCTTACTAAATTAAGATATGTTGGTCAATTAGTTTTAACCACTGATGGAAGAATAGCTCTCATCATTGTAAAATTTATTTTTCTGGTATGTGTGAATAATATTGATTGCTTAGTAAAATTGGAATATATAAAATCAAATTTTTTAAAATTAAATTTGAACGATGTCGTTATATGCTGCTTTAGCAATTATATAATATTAATTTAAACATGTAAAAATATTATTTTCAGCGTATAAATAAAATCAAAGTTTATACTACTTTTTAAATTTTTGAATTGTCCCTTTAATGTACTTTTATATGCATGTTCAACGACTAATATTCTGTTTATTTTGTAAAAGAAGCAAATTTTAAATAAGTGCTCCATAAACAAATTTTTATTATTGTAAAAAGTCCCCTCTAGTGTCAGAGAATAGTTAATATTATTTTTATTAATGGAGCTATAAAATCAAATGTTTTTATATTAATTATACAGCTCTATATAAATCACAAAAAAAGTTAAAATTTCTCAGGTAAAATGGTATCTGAATGGCAGTTTTTGCGATCATAACAACAAATTTATTTTTGTGTTTGGTTGCAGTAAATAAATTGTAATAATTATCAAAAATTATACCCAAAATAATGCTAATATTTATTTCAGATAGATTACATAAATTTCTTAAAAATATAGACCAATCTATAAAATCAAAATAAGATTATACAGTAATTATATTACATAACTTGAAAATTTATGTCCATTGACATTTTATGATTATACATAAAAAGTTTCTTCACACAGAAACTTCTTTATTCTATTATTTTTCAGATTTTGTAAACATTCAAATATACTTTTAATTAATTTATTGTATGATAATTTTTAAAGATAAAAATAACAAAATAACAAACCGAATAGACTAGAATATGACTAAAAAGAAAAACCTAAATATATCTCTTGATTTTTTTTTTGCAAAAAAGTTAGAGGTATTAAAAATTTTTGAAAAAAAAAATTTTAAATAATTCAAATATTGTTTAGGTAATATTTTAGACAAAAGAAATTTTATCAGAATTTTTAAAAAAAAGATATACTTAGATACTTATTTTTCAAAATATCCTTTGAGAGATGTAAGCATTAAACTGAATTAAAAAGAATAACTGAAAAGTGTAGATAAATGGATTTTATTGGATAATGGATTATATGCGAAAATGAAATTAAGTAGAAAATAATACATATAATGGAAATGTGTTTTTATTTTGTGAAGAATTCTGAAAAAGTCCTTTTTAATAATGTACACGTGAATTATCTATTGCTTTCAATATTAATAACATTTCAGAATTAAAACTACAGTCTTACAAACAATGGTGAAATATAAAAGTTATAATACTTCAATAAATGTTATTTAAATAAAATCCTTCCATAAATATATTTCGTTTTCAAAATTAATTATGTAAATTTTAAGCATAATTATCGCAGTTTTATTTGACTCGCGATTATAACAAACATTTTGCTTCAGCAATTCTCTACCTCATCTTTATTTTGGGATTTAAATTGACGCATGCGTACATCCGATAAAAGTCGCCAAATACAAAGTAAGATTAAGAGTATAATTAATTTTTTTTCAAATGTGTGGGTTTTTGATTAGGTTAAATTTAATCTCGAATGATTTTATTCATGTATCAGGTAAACTTTTGTGGAAATACAACGGGGAAAGAAGTCCAAAAACCCTGAGCAATATACATTGATAGATGTTATAATATTCTAATTCCTGCAGAAATCAAATATTTATGTAGGAAGAATCCTACAAATAATTTTTTTGCAAAGAATATAACTAAAAAATGAATTCTCCAAGCAAAATGCCTAAAGTAACTTGAAAAACATTCGAACTGAAAAATGCTCCAATTTCCAAATCAATTGGTAACATTGTAACGCATATGCCTATTAATAATAAAGCATCTTTAGAATTTAATAACATTTTAACATACACGCAGTTTTTCTCTTTTATATGTAAAACGTATTTAGTATTTTAGTATAAGAAACAAAATAAAAAAAACACTTTTAAATTGTTACAATTCCAAATATTTGAATAGTAAATCAAGCTTCTCTTTAAAATAGCGAAATTCAAATAGAACAAGTCTTTACCGGTAAAAAGTTACAAATTTGTTCCAATTCTTCAGCATTACGTGAAGAGATAGAAATAATACCCTTCTCACGTTGTTTAGCATTTAATATTAAATTTTAGCAACTTATAATGCTATTCTGTTTCATTTCACATCTGTTTCTCTTAAGTGCGCGACTTACAGAAATATGTGTATGCTATAGACAGGAATTGATGTCATTTTTGTATGCAGCGTAACTGATCAACCAAAAAAAATGTGACATGAATTCAGCCAAATATATATATTCCAGTAAATTCAATACATATTCATAGAATACCATCAATTACCACTCCATAATATTCGAACAATTAATAAAATTAAGCAATATTCACCTTCAACAGGATTTGCAGTGCAGTTCTGGTAAATAATCACACTCAGGAGCAACAGGTAAAGCAGCTTCATTTTTACCACAGGAAAACAAAACAGTTATTTACAATATAAATCTGGTCCGAAGACAAATCTCTCTAGAAGTTTATTTATTAAAAGAATATAAAACGGTTGCTTGATGCAAAACACCGATTTAAAAAAAGAGGAAATTATCGAGTGCTTTTTAATGCTCAATGTTCCTTATCTATAAAATAAAACGTCGTAAAAAATAAGGTGGGAAGAAGATAAGATATCGATTCTGATAGACAGGATTGAAAGGTGTAATAACAAAAGTTTCAATATATTTAAAAATATCCTATCTATACTTTCGTGATTATAAACAGGTATTTTGTTGATGCATATGAAATGAATTTATCAGTGAGATTTCTTCTTGTGATTGTTCTTAAAGAAATATAAATATATTTTATAAAAAATTGTAACCAGTATTGCGCAATAGTGATCGTATTTATAGAAAGTAATGAATAAACGTTAAAGCATTACTTAAGAATAATGAATAATATGAAATACGTTTTTTAAAACTTTATATGTGTTATTTAAAAGAAAACCATTGATAAAAACTGTGCAAGTACTGTCTATTAAAGGTATATTAAAGGCATATTTAATGAAAATAGTCTGGTAGCAGGTTCTCACGTGTGTTTTCCCTTAACTAAACTCGTGGGGTTTCTTTTTGACGTTGTTTGATATGAGAATTTCGCCTGGTGAAAGAACCAGTATGTATGCAGATAAACAGTACTATTTTTAAACACATCTGATAAGAGGATAAGAGAAAACTACTTGAATATATTACGAATTGTATGTAGATGTTAATACAGAGATATTAGTTAGTACAGTAATCTAACAAAGAGATTAATTTGAGAAAAGTCTCTAAGCAAACTTATACTTGAAAATAATAAATAAGTTTTCAAGATGGTTGCGCAGACTACACTTCAGGTATCTGATTAAGGTATTAATATAATATTTCTATTTGTGAGGGTTTGAATTAGAAATTGCTCCATGAATATAATATTCTTGATATTTTGATTAAGGAGAAATTAATATACATTAAAATTTTTGTCATGTTTGTGTTTACTACAGCTCCAACGTTGTCTTATAGCCCTCGTGTTGCTTTGTATTGCGACGTTAATATAAATCTCATTCACGCACTCACCCAACGTTGTTTATAAGCTCTAATCCACTGCAGTCCTTTTAAATTAAATTTTATCCACATTATTTTTTAAAATTAATTATTAATTCAATTTCAATGGAGATTTGCTTGAATTTTATTATGACTATTTGTCCCGTCAGGTCAAAACCATTCTTTCATTACAAGTTTATTTTCAAAAATAACTTTTTATAACACTCAAACACAGCTTTTAAAACTTTTCCGCTTCGGTTGTGGTTGATTTTTACAAAATAAGTTATACACAGTCAGACCCTAATTTACCAAAGCCCTATTTAACGAACAATAGATCCAAAATTAACGAATTACTTCAATAGCTAAATTTTTTTTTCATTAGTCTGAACTAGAAAAATATTGGATTTCTTTTCAAATGACATCTTTTTTACCCGGAACAGAAAAATCTTTTCTTGTAAGCAGAAAATTACAACGGGAAAGCCCATTATTAGACTGTTGTGAAGTTTAGCTGTGAGTGTAACCTATTACGCGTGAGTTTTGAATAGGATCACATTTCTATCTCAATCTTTACACAAAAACAGGTGAAAATAGCATTGCTTAAAGAAGTCCAGTTTTGAGGAGCTGTTTCTTCTAAAAAAATTCCCCTCGTCTCTTAAGGGTTAAAATGAATAATGTTCACGTATAGACTATGGTACTATGAATAGAACGTGACCTTAGGATGTATGATAAATATTGCTCTCCAGAACTCGTTTTTGTTATAATGAATTCTTTTTTAAACTTATTTTTAAAAAAAGCCCTATCTTATAAAGTGCCAATAGTTTTCATCTTACTCTAAAGCAGGGTCGGGCAATTCTTTTGACTCGAGTTCCTCATTCTGGAAGCGAAGGATAACGGAGGGCTGCATCTTTTAAAATGACTGCATTCATTAGCATCCTTGCATCTCAGAAAAGGTAAAAAATGTATAATACTATTTAAAAATCAATAAATATAGATAAGTAAAATAGTGGCAGTTGTATTCACAGTTTATTTAGTGTGCTAATTTCATATCTATAGCTGCAAGCACATTTTATTTAAGAATCAGTAGAGAGGCAAATACACCCTCTCACAGTTTGCTACACTATTTTTTAAAATCAGGAGATTGCTGTTGAAATTCTCATCACAGACTGCAAGTTATTGTCTGACAACTTGGATCTGTGTTTACTCTTGTTGTCTTCATACAAGATCACAAATATGTATTGACTCAAATATAGAGAACATTTCCTGTGTCTATTTGGTTCTCTAACTGTCTTGGCGGGCCTCAGAAGAACTCTTTGCGGACCGCTATTTTCCCACCTCACTCTAGAGTGAAATTAACTGCAAAATCGATCAAAATAATCACAGCAAAGATTTTATTATTTTATTTTTATGTACAAAAAAAGAAAAATAGCTATGAAACATCGTATAATTTCAAAAATCACTGTATACAAAAATGCACATGCAATACACTTAAGTCCAAATGAAGTCTAAAATTCTAAGATCACCTTATGTCCCATGTGGACAATTTATTTTACTGACGCAATTTCAGGCACAGGTCTTGTCTCTTGGGTTGAAAGGCGAGCCCTAGCTCACCCTCGAAGTCTATTTCTTTGCCTTGAGGGGTGGAGATCTCAAACTTTTGCAAAATAGCCACCAAGTACTGGAAGATTTCAATCTCAGCAAGTGTTTTTCCTGGACACGATCTTTTGCCTGTAGATAAAGAAATAGAGATATCGAGAAAAGAATATAAAATATATACAAATATAAACATGCAGTGGTCAGTCAGCTTGAATTAAAGGTTTGCATTTTTCGACCAGAATGGACCGAACTAAACAATAGAAATTAAATGGTCTATTCAAAACTTATTTTATGTCACTTTCCAGTTTATTCAGATTAGTTAGAGAATAATCATTAAGTTACAAAACTCGATGTATTCTGATCTCAGGAATGACCATTAAAGGATTGTGAAACCTTTTCAGTTAAAAAAAATCTAAAATGTAATAAATATTTTTCATTTCTTAGAAAAAATCTAATCAATTCTATCTAGAAATCCAGAGCTAACAAATTAAATATAGGTACTTACTTATTATCCCGTCGACTAATTTTGTTAAGACAAAATCGACGTCCCCAAATACTACGATATACAGCTAACAGGGGAAACCATTCCAGTGCAAGCTCGACACACAGTAATAATAACAATGAAAGCATTTGGCGATATATTGTTGACGATATGAAGCGCAAGTATTAAAGTTTCGATTCGAGAGGAATAATTCGTTTATATAAATATTTGCTTATCGTTAGGTAGACTTGTTCTTTAGATTAAAGTGTCAAAAATCGACATCATTCTTTTAAATTATTTCATCATAAAATAAAGTCAAGAAATTAATTTTTTTAATTTTATTTCGATTAGTTTTATAGCAATACACGACATTCGTACCACGATTGTTAAATCTCTAATAAAATATCCTGTTACGCTAACAATTACGCTTCAGAAACTAATAGCTATTACTACAAATTGGTATTAAGTTTCAAGGGCTTGAATGTTATTCTATTTTACTTTAACTACTAAACGAGAATTTATTTTGAAAAAAAAACGGTTAAAATTTTTAGCTTGATTAAAATAATTAAAATACAAATTATAGTTTATAATTAACATGTAAGAAGATATATCTTATATTAGAGGGGATTTTTCCCAATTTTATCAAAAATGAATTCTTTTTATAGAAATGCTGGAAATATTTGTGTGTACTAAAAGTTAAATTAATCCCTCATCATCAAACTTACCAACTGAAAAAGGAATGGCATACTCCGGTTTGATCACTTTTCGACCGTCTTCGCTCAGAAACCTTTCTGGCTTGTATTCCTTGACATCTACACCCCAGTGCTTTTCATTGTTGTCTACAGCCCACAAAACAGGCAACACATGCGAATTCTTTGGGATGTAGTACCCATTCAATTCAGAATCTTGCAAAGTGCTATTGAAAAGAAAACTAAAAGTTAGAAAAAATATTTTGCACATGGAAAATGCAATAAGTTTGTATGCTCTCAATTATTTGCTAGGCACTAAGGAGTTATTGTTTTAGGTACCAATAAATTCGTCAGCACGTCAGTTAATCACTTTTCAGTTTTGTTTGTCATGATTCACAAGTGCTTTGTTGAACTTACTATCGAATGAGGTTCAAAGGAACTATAGTTCTCCATCTCATGAGCTCTGTAATGGCAGCCTCAGTGAAAGGCATGTTTGGGCGATCTTGCCACGTTGGAAACCTATCTCGTCCTATGACATCATCAATTTCGGCAAGAATTTTCTTCTGAACCTCAGGATGAGCAGCGCAAACAAGAAGCAACCAGTCCACCGTTACTCTGACGGTTTCGCTTCCGGCTCCGAAAAATGCCCGAGATAAATCTGTCAACACATCCTCTGGAAGCAAAATGGGATTGAGTAGTGATGCAAGAAAATAAATTAGTATTCATTCTGTTCAAATATTAAATGATTCTTAAACTTTTTTTAATAAAATAAACTTAACAGTTTGAAACTCTTAAGACAGATATTTAGGTTCTAGAACTGTGTGCCGAAGTAAGGGCGTCGAAAATTATGGATGAACTTCAGTTATATGTGTTATTAAATTCTGTCCTAGTTCAATTCCCGATAGGTATTTAATATTAAAAAAGACCCAATATGTTCAGGACATCTCAAAATATAATCATAGACCCTACTTGGGGCAGAATAGTAAACTAAAAGTATTTGGAAAGAGATAAATTCATAACGGTCACATCACGTGCAATGCAAATCACGTGATCTCCACTGAATTTATAGCTGATTTTTTAAATTTGATTTACAACAAAGATACAATGGGCTTGATTCATGAAGTTACATGATAAAAACAAACACGTGTTTTCCATTGAATTCAAAACAAACATTAAACTAATTGTACTTGTTCTATTTGTAAAACTCAGATAAAATTTTAAATTTCATATTTGGGTAAGGATGTTTAAATGTTAAGGGAAAAAATTTCTCTTCAAAAAGATTTTTTTAAATTAAAAAAAAGTCGTATTTTATGCTTATACTTTTAAATAAATTGCATTTTGTATACATATGTACTTTTTAAGAGAAAGTTTCTGCAAAGAAAAAACTTGGCAACACCGAAGCACTGAACTGATAGTTGAAAACACAAGATATAGTTTTATCGTGTGAATGAGTAACTAAAGTATTTGAAATGGCTAAATTCATACGGTCATAATAAATGCAATCACGTGACCTCTACTGAATTTATAGCTGATTTTTTAATTTGATTTACAACAAAGATACAATTTCACATTCCATAATTTGATAAAGATGTTGAAGTATTAAGGTTCTTCTAAATTTTAACAAAACTCTGAAAAAGAAGTTCTTATATATTACAAGTGTACTTTTAAATCAAATACATTTTAATTACCTATATGTATTATTTTTGTTGACAAATATGTTTTTTTTTAAAAAAAAATCTTGTGTAAAAAGTAAAAGGTGATAACAGCAAAGCTCATGAGCTGAATGGCTTGAAACTACGGATTGCTGTTATCATGTGACTATGATGTTCACGTGAATTTATAAATTTGTAGTAATCGTGTAAGAAAATATTTCAGCATGCTCAGTGCAAATGTACCAAAACGCACATTAAAGAGCATATGAATTTTGATAATTTTAACATTTTGTTCTATGTTCTCTCTTATTTAAAAATTTCTAGAAGTATTATTTATGTAACTTCGATATGGGATAGGGGCTGTGGTAGCCCAGTGGTCAAGGTATTGGATCATGGCAGGCATGTCAGGTGTCGTCCACGTCACTTGACCATGGTTCAAAATTACGTGGTCCGTTGGCAAAAGCCCTCGTGTTGCTGAACAGTATAACGTTAATGTTCACTCACTCGATATGGGATATAAAATCATAACATATACAAAAAATGTAATTGAAAATTCATAAAAAAATTTAAAAAATATCGTTATACAGTAATTTTTTATCAATATAATATACAAATGAAAAGGTGCTGCGAATGATGTAGCATAATGAAAATTAATAGCAGCTTTTTTAATATACACAGATAATTTACCACGAATATAAAACTACAATAATAAAGAATCTTAAGATATGTTGTTGTTGCTCTCACTTCTGAGATAGTCAGATCGAGGCGAAATTCATCGTGGCAATGGGCTAATGACGCTGTCGTTGGCCTAAACCTTGAGCACCATGGTGACATATTTTTAATGGAAAATTCCCGAAGGAACGACAGTATTCGATAGATGCGCCTCTATCTCCACCTCAATTTAGGCATAGTTGAGTGGAGAAATTTCCCATTTCCTCACATGTGATTCAGCCAAAACTTTCGGACCACTGATTAACGACTCTGTTGTATCGGAGATTGTGATAAAGGGCATCGAAAACCCTTCGGTCGGTCGTCTTCTAACCACTAGGATACCACGGTCCATCTTAAGATATATTTGCTATTGAGTTAGTGGGATAAAATTAATGATTTTAAGACTCCGCTAAAATTAAATTTTTTAATAAAGTTTATAAGTATTTTATATTTAGGGTTTCCATTCTCTATATATATTTTTCTTTTCCATTTCGTAAATGTTAATGAAAATTTAACGTCGACTTGTTGTAAAAAGATTAATATAAAAGTTTCAAAACATAGAGCGTTGTGTTGCATAAAGTTTTACATAACACGCGTGATACTTTGGAGAAATCTTTGCTTACTTTTGAAAGTGGAATCAGGATCATTGGCTCTTTTTTGAATTTCTAAAAGGTAACCATCAACAAAATCCCGTATAATGTTAGGATCCAATGTTTCTTCGTGTTTCTTTATTTCATTCCTGAGAGTAAAATTATTGGCATATTAAATTATTTCATAATTGTTTATAATTTAATGAGTAAAGATCTAATTTTTTAGTTTTGATTCATTTAATTTTATATTAATCAATTCTCATTAACGATTCTTTTCTTGTAACTGCATGAAATTTACTGTAGATTTCGTTGGAGCTAATTTGGCGTGCTCTTATTTTATTCGTTGGAGGGCTCTTCGCCAGTTTGTTTGCTTATTGAAAATTATTTTTATTTTTCACAATTCCTACTATTAGCTCACATCCTTATTTATTTATTTATCTTGGAAATTTCCAATCGTTAATAAAATACATTTTAAGCGTTTAATTGGTAAAATTTTATATACATGATTATTTTGGATGACAATACAGTAATTTAATTATAATTAATAAAAATTATTTGATTAAAACTAATTATTCAAAGAATTACAAATACACCACGTTGCATCTTTTTTGGCGACTTGGTCTCACAAAACTGAAAAATTTTTTCTCACATTTTAAAGAGCTCATTTGAGCAGAAATTTTCTTTAAACTATTGTTTTGGGTAAAAATACGATAGTTTAATTATAATTAATTAAAATTAATGTAGGAATTGGCTTAAAATTTTTTTTATTACTTGTTCTAATAAAGCTGAGGATTGGTATTTTCACCATTGTAGACAAGTAATTTCCCGGTAGCTGGTATTTTTTTTATTGTGGCACCATATAGGTATATACCAAATGTAATTTTGAAGCTCAGTTTCCTCCCCATAAGGGAGGCACCTGAGCTCTGATGATGCGAAATTGTTCCAGGAATAATTGAAAAGTGCTCAGAAAATGCAGTCGTCGTATAAATTGTTTTGTTTATTTTAGATAACCAATAATTAATTTAAATTTCGTTTAGATCTTGCACCGATGTAGCTACGTGTTAAAAAGATTTAGATCGTATTTGGATTAAATAATCAGGCAGTCCATTAATGCATTTTTTTTTAAAAATAATATCACTTTCGTTTTGTTTGAGTTGATCCGATGCATTGCTCAGTGTCTTAAACTAATACTTAAGGCTGTTTTGGTTAATGTTAAAGAATAGGACCCGAATTCGGACAATTTTTCAGATATAAAAGAAATGAAACATTAATATGATATTCTGGCTTCACTATCCTTTAGAGAGCAGCCTTTTTTTATCATACTTCCCATTTTTAACCGAGGTGATTCATTTTTTTCTGGTATAAAATGTGTTTAGCATTTTTCTCCTATACCGTAATGTTAAATGGGTTTTGCCTTCACGTATTTAAATGAAAAAAGAAAGTATTCACGGAATATTTTGAAATTTTTTAAAAACACTATATTGTTAACAGAGGTACGAGTTATAATATTGCAAATTTCCATGGAAATTGGGTCATTTTTCTGTCTGAAAATGTGCTTCGCGTTTAGTTAGAGCTCTCGTACTTTTACCGAAAACAGCCTTAAAGAGAGAGAGAGAATTATATTTTAACTAATAGACCAAAAAACACAAACTTACCTGCAATAATCTGTCACTTCCCGCAACACTCGAACAAGTCGCCCTTTGTTTCCAATATTAAAATAATCCACAATTCTTTTTATCGACGGGAAAAATGCTAGCCATGTCAGACTTCCAGCAAGTCTGCCGACTTCTTTCAAAAGACGGTCAAGGTTCTGTCTTTCGGGTGTCTTCAATCTTTCCCCAAACCCCGAAAGGATGTTGTTGGACTTGGGCCAAAGGGAGACGTTTGGTAGGCTTTCCAACATGATCAGACATGCGTTCTAACAATTCTAGAATTTCTTCCTGTGGCACAGAAATGAAAATTTCTTTAACATAAAATGGTTAAGGTATCCGACTACGTTCGGAACCGTGATTTTAAAAAGCTCATAAATGGATAATTTTCATGATATTAAGTATCACTGAGATTAGAATACATGCATAAAATTATTTTAAGGACATTTCAATATTTAGAATGTATTAAAATTTTTAGGTACATAAAAATTACAATCATTTAAATTTTAAATCGCACAAATTAAAAATAGTAAATTTTTATACAAACCCATGGGAAATCATTTGTAACTATTTAAAAATTTCTTATCTTTTATTTTAAAATTTAATATCAAATACATTTACTAGATACATTTTTAAATATATTATGTCAATTAAATGTGTTAGAATGTATTTTTTTTTCTTCTTTTCAGTAAATGATTTTTCTAAATAATCTTTTATTTTGACTTTTCGAATGTCGCCCTCAAGTAGTTTCCCCCCCCTAAATCCGCCCACTTTGGGGAAAACCCGATCAAATTAAAAGTCTTAAAAATATTTCGAATTCAATTTCTCCATAAATCCATTTTACAAACATAATTAACCCACTAGAAAAGACAATAAATATATTTGAATGAAATTTATAGATGGATATTTGTTTCTATAATCGCCTAATGTGCGATATAGTGCAGAATTTTAAAACTCTTTCAGGACATCAGGTTTTTGTGGAAAAGGCGTCAATTTTTATAAGTTGACCAATTTATTCACACCCCTTAGACCAGTGGTCTTCAAACTGACGATTCACAGAATCCTCGTAACTCAGTGTCGTAACGTACACTCTCGCATCGCGGGGGAGAGGCCTGACTAACGCCAAGTAAGCTATGCTCCGTTACTTTTGTCAGGCTATATGGTTTTTGGGGAACCCACCTAAGTGTATTTTTTGTATTTTTTGGTGTGTGTGAGTCTCTCTTGGAAAAGCATATATTTTAAGTAATTTTTAAATTAGATCCACATGTTATATAGGTATTTTAAATAAAAAAAACCTAAAAAATTCTGTATTTTTATTAAAATTTCTAATATTAATGTAGTTTAAGTATTAATTCGTACTCGCGAGATGTCATGATAGGTGAATTGAAAAAGTGATATATGTGTTAATATTCTTTTCACACAAACTATTTTATGAAAGCTACCTGCGGTTGCAAGTAATATTCTGCGTTAATTTGCTTCTCTATTTTTGTTTTCGTTGCCACTTACGTTGAGAAATATTTTTTACTTAATGACGTTGTTCAGAATGGAATTAAAATGTTTATAACTTTGTAAGAAATTTCAGTGTGTTCTGCAAATTTGCAACCGAAAATTGAGGAGCTATTCCTGCTTAAATTTAGACTTTAACGTCGAATCTGTTGATAGATCTCGTTGTTGTTTCTTCTTCATTGACAACTCTTTTGAGTTATCCATTCAAGCTTGAAAAGTGGTTATTGCAGAGAATATTAAGTATATCAAATGCAGTAAGCATAGGCGTCAGATTGAGCTTTAAGGCCCCTAGAATCATGGGACTCCCACAATGCAGGGGATGTATGTTAATACCTCTGTGGCAGAAGCACGTAACTTTTGCGAAATTTAAGATTTTTTTATTTCATCCATAAAATATTTATTTATATTTATTTTTACAAGCAAACTCCCATTAGGAATTTAATTTTTTTATGAAAACTAAAATTTGACTAAACTTTTTGCACTTATATTAATCAAACAGTGATCACGGGAGAAACCCTGCCAATGTTCCAGGAAACCCTAGGGGTTCAAGATAAATTAAATTTAAAAGGTTCTTCACGGCCATTTATTGATTTGCAGAACATTTGTATGCAAGGATGCATACCTTGATGTGTTCTTCCATTTTCGTCTTTTCCGAAACCTAAATCACGAAGCATGTGTACAGAGAATCGTTTTTGCTCTTTCCAAGGCAAGCCGCTCAATGCCCCAGTTTCTAAAAGGAAAATAAAAAAGGAACTGATTATTCCTAATTACATCAGAAAATATCAAGATTAAAATATTAAGTTTGTAGATTCACTTCAGTGTGTGCTTAATGAGAGTTTTTAATAAATAACACGTACAGTTAAGACTCCGTCAAGACGTGGTTTTACCATGATTACTATCTCCCTTGATAAGCACTTGTTTGTGATACTATTTCTAGACATTAGAAATCTCATTCTTCACTTTATGAAATTCAGATAAATATTTTGTCTGGATTATGTAACTACTCCTGTTGAGAGAAAACATTAATAATTTGTTCTTTTAATTTTATGCATACGAATCACCGTTTCTAGTAAAGTGAAATGTTCCCCAGATCAGTGTCATTAGTAAGGAGACATGGTCAAATATTTCATATATGAGAGGACTGGTTAAATTAATCATTTCTTCTTTTATAGTATCATTTTTCTTCTAAAGTATATTGATTTTTATTGTTAATTTTGACTTTGTCTCTAGATTAACAGAATTAAGTTTTCAAAGTTAAAATTAATTCAAATATGTTATTCTTATTCTTTATATGTTACTTCTTCAATAAAAAATGTGGTAGGATTAGCCTAACGATCATGTTCGGACATAGTGCCACTGAAGACCCGCCATGAAGAGGGGCTGATGAACGTTCAACTTGCTGAAGTTCAGTGTCCTCCCGTTGATGTGACGTAGAAGTTTGGAGAGGGTGTGTGTGAGAGAGAGAGAGAGATGTGCATGAGTGCCATCTCAGGTGTCGTTCAGAATTACGAGGACCATTACCAATAGCCCTTGCGCGATTTTATAGTGCGATGTTGTAATAATAAAACACTCACTCGCTAAATGAAAAAAAATTATCTTCGGGAGACAAATTCCACTAATGGTGGTTGGAAAAGAGGTTGTAGTACAACAACTTGAGGTAGCACAACATCTTTAATGCTCATTAAAGTTGACTTGTGACAAACCTATCTAACTGTGGAAGTTCTTTCAATTATTATCAGTAATGACCAATCAACGATTCAGAGAATTGTTAGAAGAGGTCTTCTAGATTAACTAGAAGGCAGAGAGGATAGAGGAGGCTAGAATACAGAGGGTACGTCAATGTGATTCTGGTTATTTGCTAACATCAGTTGAGGAGACTGGTACACTGCTTGACAATTGCTAAGAAACAGCTACTTTTTTCGGAATAACTGAGCATAGACAATGATTGAAGAAATGAAACTACATTGCTTAACAATTGGTAAACAGTTACGTTTTTCTGAATAATTAAGAATAGACAATGATTGAAGAAAGGAAACCAAGTACATATTTAGTAGGGACGATGTGCATTTATTATAGTGCCAAATAATGCATATATTGCTACATCGAAGAATTAAAATCTTAAAAACCCCAAAAGATGCTCCTTGGATAATTTCCAAACAGCCACAAAAACTGATCTTCATGTCAGAATAATGCAGACATGAGTACCTTAGTAAGATGCATGCTGACCATGGACACTAATACACATTTTATGTCTGATCTCCATGCTCTTCACTTAACTATCGATAAGTCCTTGGGGGATATTGTCCCAGTCCTGTCTCAAGGCGATTTTGAGCTCTTGCAATGTACGGGGAAGGATAGTTCGTTGTGCAACACGTCTACCAAGAAGCATCCTAGACATGTTCAATAGGATTTAAGTCGTGAGAGTAAGCAAGCCATAGCATACGGAGAATATTTTCCCTTTGAAGTGCGTCTAATACCTTAATGCTTCTGTGCGGCCACGCATTATCGTCCATAAACAGAAAGTCTTAACCTACATAGCACCTCTATAAATACGAACATTATCCAGAAAAATCTATCTGCAATACCGTTGCGACGTAACACTTCTTCTCTCAAAGATGTGAAGCGATGTACTGCTACTGGGCATGATGCCTGCCTACCCCATCACACCTGGGCTGTACAGATCACGTTTACAAACAAACTTTTGTGTATAACGTCTTCCACACCCTCTCCACAGTAATTGGTGGTCAGAATCACTTATCACACTGAAACGATATTCGTCAGAGAACATCGCTCTAGACCAATTTTGGTGATCCCAGCCAACATGTTCCTTACACCAGCTTTAATTATCTTGACGATGGCGTGGTTGAAGTGCGATGCAACGAACACGCTTCTGTACATACGATCCAACTTGATTTAATTGCCGTGAGATGGTTTTTGCTGAAACATGTATATCGGTAACAGTTGAAAGGTTACAGATATCCGGCCAGGAGTGAAATTTCTGTTCCTTTTTGCCACGAGGGCTACATAGTGACCTTTTAAAGGTGTAGTGTTTCTACACGACTCCCGGCATGATTTCGCAAAGCATTTCCACCTTCAGCGACCTTCTTTAATCGTGACATGACACTCTTTGATAGACCCATTGAAGCCACTTTGGTGAGACTTTGATCTAACAGTCATCCAACTGCTCGTCCATAATCGAAGTCACTCAAATAATGTCTTGCTGACATTTTGCTCTTAATTATTGTAAGAATCAAACAGAAGTTAACAGAAAAAACTTTTATAACATCGAGCACTTTTTCGTCATACATCCGATAGCATGTATTTTCGCAGGAATCATGAGCTTGTACGCACTGTCTTTTACATAGATAATGAGTCCTGGTCGACCACGCCCTCTAAACTTGAATTTATTTTTAATGGTCAGCTGTCCGAGACGCAATTTTGCATAAATCACTTGTTCCTTAGAAATTTTCAAGCAGTGTAAAAAGACTGGATTGTCACCAGATTGTCTGTCGGTGCGCATTTCCTGATTTTCAAGAGGCTTATCCATGGGATCATAAGGGATGTAGATCTTTGTTGCATAGTGTAGAAGATTAATTCTTTTATGTAACGGCAGATGATAACAGAGTCCTTTCTTTGAAGTGAAGGTCAACTGGAAGAGGTTACAGAATCATTTTGCTCCAGAAATGTTTTTCAAATACAGATGATTGAGACGTCCGTATACAGGTTTAAATCTTACTCATAATTGGTAAATATTGCACGAGTGCTCTGTAGCTTTACTCACAAGTTTGTGGCCACGGTAGTCTAGTGGTCAAGGTATCGAATCGCGGCTGGCTTGTCACGGTTCGGAGCCAGTACCAAGACCCGCCGTGGAGGAGCGATACGTTACTTCTGTCGGAAGCTCAAACGCGTCACTCCGTTGGTGGTACTGGTGGTGGGAAGAGTGCCAGCTCAGGTGTCGTCCTCGTGACTTGACCATGGTTCAAAATTACGTCCGTCGACAAAAGCCCTCGTGTAGCTGAACAGTGCAACGTTAATATCCCCTCCCTCACACACATTTCATGTTAAAATACAAGATTCGCCCTTAATTTTAGCTATAAGCTTCCTTTAGAGTATAGAAGAATTTACTGTCGCAGGATATACGAACTTACAATTATCGCTATTAAAATGGCAACGTTTCGCTTAAGGTATTGTATTCTAAATTCAAAACTAGACACCCAAATTTAACAAGTAATATAAAACAAAATTTTTTTAAAGTCAATTCTTACTTAGGTCAACAAAGAAAATTTTTATTTTAGTTACTTAAATTTAATTAATGAATTAATATTTGAAAAAAAAACTGTATTAAATGTATTAAGTGTCACCCATTACAAAATTTAAAAAACATACACTGAAGAGGGAAAAAAAAAAACAAAACACTGGTACAGGCATTCGTATGCAAATAAAGAGATATGGAACCAATCAGAGCACGGCGTTGCGGTGGGCAAAGTCTATATAAGACAAAGAGCATCTGGCCCAGTTGTTAGGCTACTGCTGCTGCAGTGGCAAGTTATCAAGATTTAAGTGAGTTTGAACGCGGTGTTATAGTCGGCACACGAGAGATGGGATAGCGATAAAATTTGATTTTCACGTGCGACCATTTTAAGAGTGTACCGTGAATATCGGGAATCCTGTAAAACATCAAATCTACGACATTGCTGCGGTCGGAAAAAGATCATGCAAGAACGGGACCAACGACGACTGAAGAGATTCCTTGAGCATGACAGACGTGCTACCCTTAAGCAAATTACTGCAGATTTTAATGCTGGGCCATCAACAAATGTCACCGTGTTAACCATTCAAAGAAACATCATCGATATGGGCTTTTGGAGCCTAAGACCCATTCGTGTACCCTTGTTGACTGTACCACACAAAGCTTTACGCCTCTCCTGGGCCCGTCAACACCGACATTGCACTGTTGATGACTGGAAACACGTTGCCTGGATTGACGAGTCACGTTTCCAATTGAATCGAGCTGATGGACGAGTACGGGTATGGAGACAACCTCATGGATTCTACATGTCAGCAGGTGACTGTTCAAGCTGGTAGAGGCTCCGTGATGGTATGGGCGTGTGCAGTTGGCATGATATGGGATCTCTGATACATCTACATATGACTAGGACAGGCGACAGATACGTAAGCATCCTATCTGATCACCTGCACCCATTCATGTTCATTGTGCATTCCGACAGGGAATTTCAGCAGGACAATGCGACACACCACACTTCCAGAATTGCTATAGAGTGGCTCCAGGAGCGCTCTTCTGAATTTAGACACTTCCGCTGCTCACCAAAATCCCCAGACATGAACATTATTAAATATATCTGGGATGCCTTGCAACGTGCTGTTCAGAAGAGATCTCGACCCCTCTTACTCCTACTGTTCTATGGACAGCCCTGCAGGATTCATGGTGTCAATTACCTCCAGCACTGCTTCAGACATTAGTCGAATCCATGCCACGTTGTGTTGCGGCACTTCTGCGTGCTCGTGGGGGCATTACACGGTATTAAGCAGGTGTACCAGTCTTTTTGGCTCTTTAGTGTATTTGAAGCCAAGAAAAAAATCGTTAGAAGAACTTGCTGGTGCCATCAGTTGGTGCTAGTTTTAACTTCATCAGAAACAACGCAGAATAAATTTAAAACTTAAAAAAAATTTATTTAATGAATTAATATTTGAAAAAACTGTATTAACATCAAGTGTCTTCCACCACAAATTTAAATAAAAGTATTTGAACTTCACAGTGGATGAATAAAAGGTATTTTATTAACGACTAAAAATTGAGCAAGATATATATGTAATAATTCCCTCTAACATACTTTTAATTAACTCTTTAATGATCTATAAATAATCTTTTTTTAATTCTTAGGTTTAAAAATAAACATTGTAATCTTAATCGTAATCGGCTAAACCGATTCCCGTATCCCGCGCATTTTAGCCAATCAGATGCCAAAAGGAAAACGCCTATTCAACGTAATCGCGCTCTCTTTCTCTGCTTGCCGCCATCACGTAGGATTGTAATACTTGCTGCTTTTTTTGTCTTTGTGTTGTGTCCTCCAAAATGCCGCTGTCTATTCAATGTTAACGTAACGTAATTGTGCTTTAATCTGTTGATATGTGTTCATAATAAAGGAGGTAAAGCTATTCTGAAGACGTCATTACTAAATCAAAATTGATAATCTTCCACTCCGGCCAACATTACTTCAATCTATTACATATATACAAATAAATATATATAGGGGGAGGGTGAACTATATATATATATATATATATATATATATATATATTAGTAGGAATTAAAAAATAGCCATTTTTTTTTGTAAAGAATTGATTTTCGGGCTATATTGGGAAAAAAATGACAAAACATAAATGTGTTCGAATAACTTAAAAAAAATACAGGGTACTTACTTATGGTGTCTTCGCTGAGCTCAATAGGAAAATTTGGAGGTCTACCCATAAAAGCATCCTTGGCAAAGGCTTCTTTCATTAACTCATAATCCGTTATTATCACTACATTTACACTTCCCAGTCGTACACTGTAAATTTTAATAATAATAAAAAATCAAATAAAGAAAGCCAAGGATTTGTAGAGGAAAAATTAAGATACATGTATCTGAAATATTATAACAAGATGTGGTCACAGAATATATCAAATTGTATGGTTACAAAAGCAAAATACGTGGTGGCCGAGTGATCAAGGTCACAAACTATTGGCCAGTTTTGTTTTGGTCAAATTATAAGTTCGAGCTCTGTGTAACTAAATGGAGGCGCCGCATGGAAGAACGGTTGCATGTTAAATATGTATAGGCTCAAAAACCTTACGTTGGTGCTGTGCGAAAGGAAGGAGAGTGGGATGCTAGTTGAGGTGTCATCATCACTTCACCATGGTTCAATATTAAGGTTCTGTCGCCAATAAGTTTGTTATTTGTTTGATTTTCTCTCTGTATTGATTTTGTATATTTTGCTTCCAAAGGGCTTTGTCTTATCTACCCCTAAATTGTATCCGATCTCACTTCTCAAATACAGCTTTTACTAATAATGAACTCAATTTTAAAAATGATATATAGTGATACATTTCACTTATAATTCGTAATATAAAAATGAAGCAATATTTTGTCAATTTATAAATGTATTAAACAAATTTATGCGTAAGCAGCAGTTCAAAAAAGGAGTTGAAATAAAATCAAGTTATGAAAAATTTTATGATCATTATAAGGCTGTCATACATAAATCTTGAGAACTGTTTTTCTTTTCAAATTTGGTTTTCCTCTTGGCATATATTTTTGAATCACGCCATTTATACACAATTTTTTTGAAAAAAAACGTGAACCCCGGGAAAAAATTATTTTTTGAAGTATGTAATATGTTTAACTTTTCAAGGCTTTTCTTCGGTTAATGTTAAAAAATTTAAGGGGCCAATTTGGAACATTTTTCAGATAAAAAAAAGGAAACTTAATATGATATTCTGGTTTCCCACTACCCTTTTAGAAAAAAAATTTTTTTATCATTGGTTTCCTTTTTTTTAAGGGGGAATTTTTTCCCTTTTTTTCTGGTATAAAAATGTGTTTCGCGTTTTCTTTTTTATCCCGTAATGTTAAATGGGCTATGCCTTCACGTATTAAAAAAAAAAGAAAGTATTCATGGAATATTTTGGCTTTTTTGAAAACACTATATTGTTAAAAAAGGGTTTATGAGTTATAATATTGCAAATTTCCATAGAAATTAGGCTTTTTTCTGTCTAAAAATGGGGTTTGCGTTTAGTTCAAGCTCTCTTTATTTTTTAAATCAAGACGGCTTTACGGAAAAGCCATCATAATGGTTTGTCTTTCCCAAAACCAGAGCAAAAAACTATATTCGAACGTTTCATACGATTTTGGGGAAATATTAAATTTTTAACCCTGCTGTTACCTCAATTTTCTATCTCACTTGGAATTTCCGCTAGGCGAAGTATAAGCAGATCGAGATGATATTTAATCATACCGCTATCGAACGTGCCGCATTTAATTTACATAAAGCTTTGTATAAAGTTCTTTTCTCTTATGGCATCAGTTCTTCCCTTAATATATAAATGCATGTGATCTGCTTAACCGAGAGATTAAAATTCCGGAACGCCTTGCGCTCAATTTGCCCCTTAATTTGCCGGAATTCTCAAATGAATCTTTACAAAAAAGTACTTCTCTACACTGCTTTTTTTTGCCCCCCATCTTAACTTACCTTGCCTGTGGGGGGGCTTTGCAGCTAATTAAAAACAATAAACTTTTAAAAAAATCCCCAAAATTTTTTTAATCAGGAATATAACAAAAGGCTTATGATACACTAAAAAAAAGAGATATTTACACAAAACTAAAAACAAAATTTTTTTAAAAAATATATTAAAAAAATGGAAAATTAAATTTTTGTAATCTTAAAAATTCTTAACTTCTTCTGTCTTAAATGTTTTAAATCTTGAAAATTACGATCCCAATGTCAATACAAAGAGGCCCCAGAAGAACCCTTTCCCGGGAAACATAACCCCCTAGTAACAAATTGCGCCCATTCCCCTCTGACGAATAAACCATTTTCAAATTTTGTCTTTTAAATTTTTTCCTTTCTTTTTAAAAAATTTCCAATCTCCCAACCCACACAGGAAAAGCATTTTTTTCCAATCAATTTCTGTTCCAAAAATTTCAAAGCAGCGAATAGGGGTTTTTTCCCTGATTTTTTCCCAAGTCCACTTATCGGGGAAGCTCCTCTCTTTCCAGGCCTAAATCATTAAAGGGCCCCCAAATACATTCTTATGGGATGGAAAACTTTTTCCCCCGTTCCTTTTCCCAAAAAGATGTCAATTTTTCATATCCGAAAATTGGGGGATTTTTAAATTATGACTGTTTTTTAAAAGATTTAAACCCCGGTTGAATGTTGCATAATATGTTTAGGTTCGGGAATTTAACTGTTTGTTTTAAATGTTCATAAATTTAATGTTTAAAGTTTTTTCAGATTTTGATTTAATGGTTCTTGAGTCTCATTGCGTATTAATATCGTTGCGGATTAATATCATTATAATTCGCATCATTTTCAATGCCCTCAAAACAGTATCAAGGGAAATATTTAACATTTTATGAATTAAAAGAATTTTACATTCATATCTTTAATAATTGCACATAAAACTTGACTTGTTCAGATTAAAAACCCAATCCCAGCGCACAAAACAACTTTTTCTGAATCTGGAATTCCCTGGCCCCACAAAGGAATTAGGAAACCCTTAACTTAAACGATCTTTTAAGCTACCAGAAAATTTCTAAAATCGTCATATCTGGCGAAATAATCCCTGAACAGTTATTCTTTTACTGAAAGAAATTTTTTTCACGAAATACAGAATTTTTATTTTGAAAAGTATTCTGCTTAAGTACATTGATCCATTTGTTCTTAGCCCTCTAGCAATGAAATTTGACGAATAGCGTTTAATTACAAGATAAAAACGTAAACACTGGTTGTAAGGATAGAGATTTACGAAACTGTTGCTTATCATAGACTTCCTCTGCTTGCGTCAGATAAATTTATTTTTATCTCGTTTCCAGGATGACCCAGTGCATGAAATATCTATGAATGACGTCATGATGTCATTGAAATAATGAAATTTTAACAAGGTCGTTTGAAATGAAAAAAAAAAACAGTGAGATTGCATTGAAAATGCTTTTGTTTATGATTCGCTTGACTCGTATTTCTCAAATGTCAAAAATGTGGAAAATAAAAAGCGATATTTTTTTGATTTAATTGAATTTACGTCGAAAAGTTAAAAATTTTTTTTTTCCTTTCTTTTTAAAATTTATTTCACCGGTAGTTGGGGACACAAAATTTTATGTTTTTGGGGTTCAAACCCCCCCATACACCAAAAAAGGGTTTTAATTTTAAACATAAAAGGCGATTACGTCTCGGTTCTTCCATCAAAATTTTGTTCTAAAAAAAAAACTAAACTAAACTGCTATGGAAAAAAACCCGTGTGTGCCACTGGCATCTAGTTAGTTACAAGACATTTAAAGTGCCCGTTTTTATTTGGTTAAAACGGGAAGACCATTTAAAATGGGTTTTTTTTTAGCGCTGTTTCGGTTTTTAACCCGTTTTAATGAATAGTAAAAATTCCCCGAAATTTGCATCCTTGGGGTTCCCGATATCCATTTTGGGTTTTTCTGTTTTCTTCTTTCCCGCGGGATTATACAAACGTATTTTTTTCACTTCAAATATTTTTTTGGCGTTTTTGTAAATATAAATTTATAAAAATAGGGAAAGCTATAGTGACAAATATTATGATTTTTAGTTTTTATCATGCGTGATCATATAAAAAACACGAAAATAAAGCAACAAGAAAAAGCATTTCACTATTAACTAAAATGCGACGACACTTGATCTGGCACGCCCTCTCTTAACTACCACACCACAACAACGGGAGGACGCTTGAGCTCTCTACAGATTTAGCGTGGATCGCTCCCCTACACGGCGAGTCTTTAGTGGTACGCGGCTCAGACTCATGACATACCTGCCATGAGCCGATACCTTGACCGCTGGGCTACTGAAGCCCTCTTGATTTGATTGGACTCAAGATCCTACGTAAGAAAATAAATTATGCAAACAGCAACAAAAAAATTATTCATAAAGTGAGCGATTTTTAATGTCTCACTATAAAGTAACACGAGAGCTATTGCCGACGGACCTTGTAATTTTGAACCATAATCAAGTGGCGGGGAGGATACCTGAGGTGGTCCCCATCCGAACTCTCACACCACGTCATCAGGAGGACTTTGATACTCGAAAGGTTTAACGAGTATCAATTTATCTACATGGTGGATAATTGGCTCGAATTCATGACATGCTGACCACGATTCCGAGTCCATGACCACTAGGCTGTCGCACGCCCTAATTCATAAAATTTTCAGAAGATTCATTAATGGATTATATGATATAGACCCCCCTGTTCTATTTTAGATATATTTTATTTTTGAGTTCTAAAAATGGTACAATATTATCATTTGAAGTGTGACAAGGGAGAATGAGTGAGTGAATATTAATGTTGCACTGTTCAGCTAAGCGAGAACTTTTGGCGACGGACCTCGTCATTTTGAACCATGGTCAAGTGACGAGGATGGCACCTGAGCTGGCACCTCCCACTCTTAACTACTACACCAACGGGAGGCGTTTGAGCTCTCGACATATTTAACGTGCATCGCTCCCCTATTCGGTGGGTCTTCTGCGATACTAGGATCGAATTCATGACTCACCGGTCACGAGGCCGTTACCTTGACCACTAGGCTACCGCGGCCACTAAGAGAGAACGAATAAAGAAGCGAAAAGTTTCAATAACAGAAAGAACATTGCATTTACTTTGAGTGGCATAAAAAGGAATTTTTTTTTAATAAAGCGGGCAAAAATTGAGTTCACACAAAAATTCCGTTACATACAAGTGAAACTTATAAAAGCATGATATAATAAAAAGGTAGATATCTCACATTATAAAATCTTATTTCTAAAATGATTTTGATGAAGTTAGTTCAAGGGGATTTTTCTTAGAACTTTGTACCACATACAGAATACTACTGTTCGATTGAGATTTTTATCAACAATAAATGTTTTAATTTTCTTTAATAAAATACCAACAGGAAAAGTACATTTAAATCCAAATTTCACAATGCATGTGACTTAAATTAATTGCATATTATATAATATGTATTATATATAAATGTGTGGAGAAGAGTGTGAGTTACATTTTAAGTACATTGAATTGATAACCTAATGTATCTAAAAGTCGTAAACTGATGCTGAAAGCAAATGCATAATTTTTGAAAGTCAATATTTCATAGAAATGAGATATCTACATTATTAAATTATTCATACTTTTAGAGAAAAAGAAATTAATTTCGAAAGAATATAATTTGAATTTTTTTGAAATCGAATAAAACGTATAATATTATAATGCTTACAAATTTTAAATCGAGAGGGGGGATTTTTCTTCCTCAAATAAATAAAATGAAAAGAAAAAAGTCTGAAAGTGACTATAGATAATAATAATTAAAAAAATAAATAATAAAAATAAAATAAAATAAAACATTTGGAAGCATATAAAAATGTTAAAAATAACAATTCCATGGATGAAATTTAAAAATCGTACGATTAATTTTCTTCCCTGCTTTATTGTATATGTGTTTTACCATAAAATAATCATACTAAAAAATTTCTAATAATTTTCATAAAACAAATAATAATAATAATAATAATTACCTATATACAGGACCATATACTTTTGACAGTTCTGTGAGCTTAACATATGGTTTTCTGGTCATAAAAGGAATATAACCAACTATAGGCAAACCAATGGGTCCTGGTAAACGTTTCTTCGCCTTTTTTCCGGATGTCAGCCATAGCGTAACCAAAACGACGAAGAAAGAAATAATAATGTAAGTCGTCGCATCCATTTTCTCTTAAGTGTCTGAAGAACTGTTTTTCGACCTTGCACTCTTGAACTTTTGTCGCCAAGCCTATTTAGCATATTTTTTTCAATTCCCGGTCTCTATTCTCGACGGAAACTAATCGTTACATTATAAATGTCGCCATCGGTTGGTCGAAGAATCGGGAAGTATGTGCATTTTATTGGAGACAAATTAAAATAATTATATGGCTGTAGGGAATTTTTAGTACAGATAAAAAATCGAAAGTTGTATAATTTTAAAGAGAACAATCAGTAGTTCAAAATCTTCGCAAAACAATGTGATTTGCAACTGGTGGAAAATTTTCTTCCTCATGCGGAGATTATAATCGCCAAATCATTGATAAAATGCCAAAGTTGGCTCGAAAGGTTATCAAGTTCTGAGTGTAAACTGCCTGCTCGATAATAGTTTATTTTCTTTTTAATTATTTCTCATTCGGAGAGAATTTGTTAATTTGTTCTAAATATAACGCAAAAAAATTTAAAAAAAGGGATTTTTTCTGTTATGTGTCAAGAATTAATATGACTAAAAAAATATAATACAGTCATGTCTGCGCTTCTCTAACTTTCAATATTTGCGACCCATTTTACAATTATAATTTTCATCGCGCCTTTCTCCATGCAATAAAAAACTATTTGAAAGTAATAATTTTATACTGTGACACCACTAATGTGACAATATGACCTGAATTACAAACCGTACAAATGATCAAGATGAGTATTTTGTATACAACTTTGTATATGGTAAGACCATGGGTGTCAGTAGTAATTAATAAACTTGCTCTTAACTTGGTATTGCCTCTCAGGGGGCTCACCTTCTTTAGGTGGGTAGGTGTCCAAATTATCCTAGTGATCTTTTCCTTTCCCGGGTTTTCTATCTTTTGGGAAACACGGGGGTCCGACGGGTTTTATGATCCTTCTCTATTTTCGACCCTCCCTCTTGTCATCCCAAATTTTTTTTTTCTCGTCCAGACCACAGACCTATGAATGTTTGGCGCAGTATAGCCAAAACTGGCTCTTGCGCCATAAAACACCAAACTCACTCACTCACTAAACTTGGTATTGATAAATTGTCAAATACGTTGGGCAGTACAGATACATTTATAAGTATATTATGTCAGTGTAAACGTGTATATTATTTGTATTATGTCAAAATATGTATTTTGTTTTGCTACCTTTCAGAAAATAATAATTTTTTTAAATACTTTTATTTTCGATATGCTCGGGGTCCCCCATGTAAAGTTAACACCCTCCTAAAAGGCATCCCCCAATTTGGAAACTCCAAAAAATATTAATAATCAAATTCATTGCTTTTAAATCTACGATTGTCAAAGAATCTGAACCAGCCTAACTTAATGATGACCGTTAGATTAAATGATCAACACAAAAACTACAAAATTAAAACGAATGAATTTTTTCTATAAAATTATAGATAAGTATTATTTTTTAAAACAAATCTTTTTTTCATTTAAAGAAATTTTAAAACAAAAAAAAATTTTTGTGATTTCTAGTGTTAGCATTTGCTTAGCGAACGAAAAAAAAATGATTATGTTTACATATTCGTTTAAGCTGCGATCATTATATGATGATTTAGGGCAGTATTCTCTAATCTTTTTATCACCGCAGACCGGACCACGTGTGATAATTTTACCGTGGATCATTGGAGGGTGGGGGCATTGATTGTTTATATTTTAAATTGTTTTGATTTAATAACTTTAAGAGGACTTGGTACCTTTTAAACAATCTTTTTTTTGTGTATTTAAAAATTATGTTTAGAATTTTTATATAATGTTTCTATTAAAAAAGGATACGAGATGAAATTTTTTACATATTATTCACGTAATTTTAAAAATTTAAATTTTTTTTAAAGAAAATTTGGAAAATTTTAAAATTTTACGCCTTTTGTGAAATTATTAATTTTTTGACCTAAATTTTTTTGTGATATTCTTAAGGATGTTCTAAGCAACTTTACTGATCGATTTTACAATATCTTAATTAGTTTGGTAGAAAAAAAATAAAATGTTGATATGCATGCTAAAAATCAATGAAAAGGCCAGTATCTCTTACATTTAAATTTTTTTTAAAAAGAAGTATTCAGTTTACAGCAAAATGGATCCCTAATTTGTTACATGCTTTATATATAACACGCAGGGAAAAAAAATGGAAGGGATTGGTAAATAATTGGGGAAGGAGTACCGGGTGTTTCAAAAGTCATGCACATCCACATGGTAATCCTTGTTGCTTGAAAACCAAAAGAATTGGATGAGATTTCTTTCACTAGATGGCAGTAGGGGCCCCATCGTAAGAAGTTTTGAATGTATCAGGCATCAGTTTCAAAATACTTGTCATTTGTAGTCAGTTGAGCATAACGGGAGGTGCATGATGTTTTCCCCAAAGCAAAGAATAGTCATTGTGGAATTTTATTTCGCTATAAAATCTCATTGCCGTGTGATAAATGCATTTCAGCAGAAATATCCAGGTGGAACAGCACTAAATGCATCCTAGGTCACCTTATTTAGGTGGGTACGTGAACAAGCCGGGTGCCATGAAACTATTTATTCCGCCGGTTAAGATTGAAAGAGTGAGACCGGTTCCCAAGAAGTCCATTTAGACCCTCCATCTACATCCAATCTTACATTTCATATCCTTGATTAAACATGAATGCTTGGTTTCAGTAAGCCAAAACGGCCGCCATTACAAACATCAACTTTACAACTAAATTCAACGATAATTATTTGCAATGGTTTGACAGCATCGTTTAGGAAGCAATTTAGGTTTTTGCCATATCAAAAATGTACACAATGGAAACCCATTTTTAAGAATCCATTGAAAAGATCTTTCATCAACACATCGGAATCAAACTCCTACTTACGTAAAGGTCAATTAATCCGGTAAAGAGGCGACGTGTCAGGAATAGGCATCAAGTTTTAACAATTTTTCGTTATTTTATCATCTCCAAAGGAACTGTTCAACCTTGTTTACCCTTTATCGTGTTTGTTAACATATTTAATCCGCCTTTAAAATCGACCACAAACGGGTTATGCGCTTAAACACGTAACATTTTGAAACGAATTTAAAACACAACTGTAAAGGCCTTTAAAACTGATCCCCGGAAAAAATAATCAATTTTGAACATTACTGTTATTTTATCATGTCTGACATCTGGCAATAAGAATGACCTTCACCTTTGCTTCCCTTATTCTGTTTGTTAACATAATTCATCTGTCTTTTAAAAATGAACACAAAGGTTGATGTGGGGGACTTTTGAAACACCCCGGGAGCATTTTGAATGTACTAATGTTTTGACAAAA
>BMAV01007255.1:0-17597 GCA_019973955.1 Trichonephila inaurata madagascariensis
AATTTTTTTTACTTCTTTCAAATTACTATTTTAAAAAAGTATATTTATTACGGGCAATACTTTTACTGGTTTTGAAAAATATAAAATTATGTTTTTTAAAATAAAAATTGTGTATGTTTATTTTAAAATTAATGTGTTAGTTAATTTGTGTGCAAAAATTAAATAATTTTATTTGTATAATACAAAACATATCTTTATTTAAAAATATGATCATAATGATTTAAATTTTTTTTATAATTAAATAACGTTTTAAAATTTTTGGGGTGTTCTCTAAACCCGCGGTAACAAAGGTAGCAAAAACAGGCGCAGTGACCCGGGGTTAAAAATCAACACAAAAATCCACTCGTGATAAAAAAGGAAAGTTTAAGGATATGAAAAAAACTGTGCACTCCCGGATGCCCCCCCTTTTTTTTGTAGGTGAAAAACGCCTAATCTTAAATTTCCCAGAAGGGGATACGACAATGGGGAGTAAAATCATCTGTATTCTTCCACCTTCATCAGTCTGGCTGACTACTTATTTACTATTCGGTAGAAATGTTCGCTTGTGTGTGTATTAAGGGCTTGTTCTAGCTCAAAGTGCCAGCTTGTATCGACGGTAGAAAACCCGAGTTACAGAGAATAGTCCTCCTGGATACCCCATTATTACATGCCATCGCATTTTTAGAATGCGCATTGTGATTTCATGAGAATTAAGGTATCCGGCTGTTCGAAACTGATTTTGCAAAAATTAAATGGATGTTTTTAAATATATTCGGGTGTCTTTTAGATTAGAAAATGTATAAAAAAATGTTTTAAGAATCTTATTACAATAAAAAATTATTTAAGTACGATATTTTGACAAAAAATTAACACATAATGACCCATTTTCGAAATATTCTCCGTTTTTGAAAAATATTTCTATTATACTAATATTTTGCCTGTATGTACTCAACCCACAGAGGCTGAATAAATTTTAAATATAAAATTAGAAGTGGGTTTTTATTCATTTTTACGACAAGGGGGGAAAAATTTTAAAAAAAAAACGCCGATTATTATTTCAATGGGGTAACTTAAAAAAAAAATGTGAATTTTCAAAAAAACTTTTCCGACTCTCTGGGAAAAATCTTTGCATTATAAAAAAATATTATTATTTTAGAAGATTTTTTATAAATAAAGTATTTTGAAAAGGTCATTCTAGGTTAATTTTTTGCCAAAATATATTTAAATATTTTTTTTTGTCCAAATGTCCTTAAAACAATTTTATACATGCATTCTCTCTCTCTCTCTCTAATCTAAGTGACACTAAATATCATAAAACCTATTCATTTAAGCGCTTTTTTTAAAATCACAGTTCCGAACGCAGTTAGATACCTTAATCAATTAGTTCAAAGAAAGTAAACAATTCCGAAGGAAATTGCATATATGAAAAAACAAGAAGTATAACTTTGGAATTATATTTCTCTTGAATATATTACTTATTTTCGTACTTTTTAAAATATATATAACTTTGGTTTCCTTCTGGAATTCCGGAATGCAAAACTCGCCTGAAAAAAATAAAAGACCATGAGAAATGAGGTATTATTTCAATTTTCTCTTTTCTCGAAATTCAAAACCAGAACTTCTAACAATTTTACCTTTTGTGCATGCAACCTTACCTCTATTTTTTTTTAAAAAAAATGAATGTTGAATAACTTAAGCAGTTTTCATTCCTGAGATAAATTTTCACATTTACTAACCCAAGGTGTACCAACTAATGCTCCAGAATAATAAAAGGCTCTAAGGTTCTACATTCGTGTATTTGAAGCAAATGCATTCATTTTTCTTAACTTCATTTTAAATACGTTCACGTGCTAGAAAATCACGCTATTCTTCTTGAATAATACATTTTATCTTTTCTTTCTTATAAGTAACATATTTTCTTCAACATTTAGGAAGGAATGTTTATTAATTTTCTTAATATTATATGTCTTAAAACATTTCTATACTCCCGGTTTACAATCTTGTTCACGAACAATTTATTAAACTGAAAATTTCTTAATAAATATGATATGGATTTTTGATTATCACTTACAATACGAATGTCTATTTTGGATTACTAAGCACTACTATGGATAAGGAAGTATATTATTCAAACACTTTTGTTTAACTAGCTTAATTATTTCATAATATTAATTATCTGTAAATATATATAATGTTATTAATTATCGGTAAAGTGTGTTCCGTTTAATAAATATTTGGAACATCAATGTTCTTGTTGAATATGAATTGATATGTTTTGAATGTAATGTTGGTTACGTTTTGATTCCATTTAAAAGGTTAAATGAGGCCAATTCTTAAAACATTTCAGTTCATTTTGAGAAAAAAAAGGACACATGCACTGTGTCAAATATAGAATTACTCTGAATTTTTAAAAGATTAAATTAATCAATAATCTAACATTTTGTGATGCGTTTTGAAAAACGGAAATTTAAGATATTCCTGAAATTTGATGCAAGTTAATATTAGTTTGGGGAAAATGATATCCATAATTTTTGCATGAAGTTCAAACTTTATTTAACATGTTTCGGATTGTCCAATCTAGATAAAATATATACCGTTTTCTTGTATAATTTATTGCCATTACAAAAGTAGCTTCATATTGCCTCTCTCACAGAAGTCTTGACATTTATTGTTCTGGAGTTGTCCTGATGGAATACAACACCTCTTCTGTTGGCCAACTCTGGCCATTTCTGGTCAATCGCTAGCTTCAAACGGTCCAGTCGTTGATGGTAGAGTTCTGAATTTAGTGTTTAGCTATGCGGAAGCAACTACAAGTAAATGATTCCTTTCCAGTCCCAATAAATAGACAGTAGAACCTTCCTGGATGTTAGTCTGGGTTTCGCCACCTTTTGAACTGCTTTATCGAGCTTTTACCACGATCGTTTTCGCATAATATTGTCGTATGTGACCCATTTCTCACCCCCAGTCACCATCCGCTTAAGAAATAGGTCGATTTCATTCCGTTTGGCCAGGGCTTCGCAGATGGAAATTCAATCCATCATGTTTTTTGGTGTTATTTGGTGTCACACCCAAACATCGAGCTTCTTTTTGAATCCAACTTTGCTCAAATGGCTTAAACCTGTTTTATGGTCTATCTTTAGCTCCAGGGCGATGCTACAAATGCTAACATGCCGGTCAACTTCGATTATTTCTGTGATTTTGTCGACATTTTCGATGACGGGTGCGGCGGAACTTTAACATCAGAAATGCCTGAATGGAATCGTCAAAACTAAATTGCACTTAATTAGCTGTTACAGTTTCAGCATCATAAACACCATTCAGAATTTCAGCTGACAGCTTTGCATTTTATGCTAACTAAAATGCGCAAGAATTTCTGTGTTGATTTCTATTTTTGCTTTGCCCTTTAACTCACAAGGAATGGACCGAAAAACAGCAAACAATTTTTTTTTTTTTTTTAGTGTAAAATGTCACTTTGACAACGAGAATGAACTTGAAATTGTTTGATCGATACTTCACGAGATATCGACACTACAGCCATCTACCGAAAATATTATAGATTTATTTTTTATCAACATAATATAACACCTTCTACATTTTCAATATGAACACAGAGTAATGATAATGATTATTCTCTATTTAATAGAGAATAATACAGTACTTTTTTCGTTTCAACAGTGAAAATCTCACCAAGCAAGCTTTATTGGCGACAAAACGCAATATACACATAAAAAATGTTGGTAAAAGTTAGTTTTCATTTTTTTTTATCTAATTGTGATGTATTATGAAAAAGGTGTTATTGATAAGAAAAGACTGAGACTTGTTTTAAGAATGTGGCGATAAGAGGATACCAGTTGGTATATTCCGTTCGGCGTTGGTTGTATAATTTTTGGCGATTTCATCGTCTGTGCAGGCAGAACGGAAGAGTACCAATAACACTTCTATAAATAGTGAATGGAATTTTGTATCATATTTTACTTACCAAGCTAATTTTTAAGTAGGGTCTATTTCCTTTTATAGTAATGTGTTTTTCTACCTTTTATTTAAAAAAAACCTTCAAATAATTTCACACGAAAAAAAGGATAAATGATTACCGAATAGAACTGGTTGGAAACATGAAGTGAAAAATAACGGTTGGAGTGCAGTTGACTTTTTTTCTTGGAAAATAGGAGCAATATTACAAAAAAGTATTCAGCAGCTTGCATTTGATCAAGATCAATTTCGAGTAAAATTTTTTGTATAAAAGTATTTATGTCACATTCAAAAGAAAGTTGTAAGACAAATAGAAAATTCGAATCCAATCAAATATTTCTAAGCTTAGAATATAAATAGCCTTGAAAAAAATATATATCATAAAATTTATACAATAAAAAAAATTTTAATTCAAAAATTAAAATAAAAATATGTTTAATATCCGTTTATAAATGAGATAAGTTAAATGTAATTATTTCATACAAAGCACAATTTTACGTGAGGCTTGAAGAAACAATTATATGTGAAGTCCGCAATTGATCGAGGCTCTTAAGTCTCATTTTAGCCTTTTCTGTAAGTTTGGAGAGTGAGATTCCAGTTCGGATGTCGTTTTCGTTTCTTCATTGTAGTTTGAAATTAAGAGTCTCATATGTTTCAGAAGTTCAGTAAGTTAACAATCAGACTCTTTTTCTTTTTAGATCTGCACATAATTCTGAAAAATCTGGTGATTCTTGTTCAGAAGGATGCACTTGCTCTGGAAGGGAAGAAGAAAAAATTAGAGAAAATATTCCAGGTTAGTTTTTTTTTCTTTTCTTATCAATTAGATTTACAAAACGCATAAACCATATTCAGTTAAAAACACAGTAAACAAATCAATAAAATTTAGACAATGTACCATGAAAATTGCATGTAAATTTTAACAATTAAAAACTAATGTAGAAATTTTAAAATCAAAACAAAAATAAATGAGAAATTGAGTGGAATTTTTTTTAAATCAGTGCAACAGTAAAATATATGACATGTCACATTTCACAAAAACAGTGAATAACAATTTTTTTTAAAAAATAAGGACAAAAAAAAAAATACTAAATTAAGACTAAAGTTAGTAAGAAATAATTTTGTTGGTACAATATTTCGTACTGACTCTGTTGATAAGTTAAAAATCTTCGAGGAAGATTTTAATGAATAAGAGATTTACCAATCATTGAACTGCAATTAATATTTTTAATGATTTCTGTATGTATATATTATATATATATACATTTTGTAGAAATTATAATATCTGTATTAAAATTCTTAATAAGTGATTTAAGTTTCCAAACTATAGCTATATATTACTTTAAATAAAAATACATTTTTAATAACATACTTAGCAATCAGAAAAGTAGGAGAAATTGGGAGCACATCTCTCTAAATACATACAGCACAATGACTTCAGCTCATCATTTTGAACTGAAATGCAGAAAAATAGGTATGGGGTTAGGATAAATGATGTTTCCGTCAAGTGAGTTAAATAGAGTTTTTCCTTTTCCTCACGAAGAGAGTGATTGTCTATCCAAATACATCAGGGGCCTTCGGCAGGGACCTCATAATTTTGAACCATGGTCTGGTAAAGAGGATGACGCCAAAGCTGGCACCTCCTCCGCTATCTTCCACAACACTCTAATAGGAGGACGTTTGAGCTTCCACAGATTTAACGTGCGTCGCTCTCTACACTGCGGGTTTTCAGTGGTACAAGGCTCGAAATCATGACCCACTGGCTACGAGTCTGATACCTTGACCATTGAGCTACCGCAGCCATCTTCAAGAAGAGAGAAATAGTGCTAAAAAATCCCTTAAATATGAGTCCAAGGAAAAAAACAAAGTTTAATGTATTTCTCAAGAATTTTTTTTTACTGGGTTTTCGTACCAAATCTATGTATGTTGAGTTTATGTATAAGCCTTATTATTGTTAGGCATTAAGTTTAAAATTTTGTATTGCTATCGATATTTAAGTTTAAAATATTTGTGGTAATTATATATTTGCAAAATAAGAAAAATAAAAACGTGAAATATAAATATTTATAAAATTTAGCTTAACAGTTGATTATTTCTTTCCACACTTCGTTAAGAAGTTTCTACACCCCCCAAAAAAACATGTTTAAAATTTTAAATAAATATAAGCTTTTCCAACATTAAGGGTAAGTACCGTAAGATCTTGTTCTCTGGTAAATATGCATATTACGTGTTCGCTAAAAAAAACCTGTCTCCAATGACAAAACTTCACGGTGTGTGTTCTCTAACTAGAACGGAGGAAAACAAAGCAATTTGACTTTATAATTTCATATTCGCATCCATGTAAAATGGAAGAATTTTTCACATAGTTTGAACAACGTTTGACAAATCAAAAATATATTAGCTTCGTGTTAGCTTCTTTCAAAAGGAATTTTTGAGAAGAGAACTTATAAAGCTGTCAGGAAAAATGAGGTGCATTCCGTTCTTTTTTTTTTCTAAAAGGAAGTAGATAAATTTTTCAGAGAAAGATCTAGATCGTATTAGCTTACAAGCTCTCCAGGAAAACAGGTTTTGAAATATATTTTCATCAAAATAAAAGTAATTGATTCTGAATTTTTATAATGAATTACTCTAACCGAAAAGAAATTCAAACTAAGTCCCTTTTTTCAGAAATTTTGTTCCAGAAAGAAAATATATTACATCAACTAGAATACCGGTTGATTTAAAATAAGTGTGAATAATTTCAAAAGCATATAACGATTTATAATGAATTTCTATCGTTTTACTACTGGGTTTATTTAAAATATGAACTATTTAAGCTACCAATCTAACCATTTTTATTAGTAGGTGTAAATTACAGTAGTGAATTTGGATCCTCGAACCCGGAACGAAATATTACAGCTTTTGAAGGATGGTTGTTCAATTCTGTAAATAATAAAGCATTTAATATAATTTAAAAAAAAAGACATTTTTCTAATGTATTACTATCTAAACTTCAAAAAGAAATAAAATTTGACTCGCAATCAAAAGCTCCAGGGAAAAAATTGTGAACGAAAGGACGTCCTTAATGAAAGAGAAAAAAAAGTTGAAAATAATCCTCTTTGTAGAAAATTCTTTGCCTCAAATATCTATGACAAAAGAACTATAGATATAGTGATCGAAAATTTATCGTTAGATAAAGAAAATTCGCTATAAGAAAGTAAATTTTCCAGTGTGTCATCAAATGCCTGTTAAGACCGTAGAAAAACGAAGAAAACGTTCTTGGCCTTTGTACTTAATGTTACGCAAAAAGGTAGATGCAAAGCATAGATAACTTCTGATGAAGCACAGTTTCATCTCCCATTCACAACTTGTAAAATAAAGATTCAATATATTTCAAGCAAAAAACGTTGCAAAGACTCAACTGTTTTGAAAAATGCAAGTTGGCCGTCAGGTGTTATGGTAAAAGCGGAAATACCCTCTCAAGGCTTAAAACAACTATTTTTTGACAACTTTAAAATTGATGCTAAATAATGTCAGAATAAAGTTTTGAAACACTTGATCAAAAATTAATTGCCTTTACCATCAAAGAAACATTGTGTTTCATCATGATTCTGCACTAAGTCATACTGTAAAATCAACTATAAAATGGCTGAACGATTAAAAAATAAATTTTCTACCTCCTGATAAATGACTATCACCCCTGTCTGTGTTTCTTGCGATTATTTTGTATGGGTATACTTAAAAGAAGAATTAAATAGACGTAAAGTAAGAGCATTTCAAGGGCTTCAAAAAACAATTTAAGAAGGAGTTCGAAAAATACCCCAAAAATGATAAAAAAAAACTCTTTTAGCTTAATCAAAACACTTACAAAAAGTGTACTGTGCTAGAGGATACCGCATTAAAATTTCCATGTAAATAACTTGATTCAATAAAAATTTATGATCCTCTGAAATTGTTTACACTGTTTATGTGAATCAACAGGTACTCGTTAATATTTTACTAATCGTTAGAAATCTAATTGTTTTTTTAATTAATTTTTATCAAATTATATGATAAAAATAAGTATTAACGCAAGTAAAGATAATTTATATCTATTATATATATTGCATTACTTTTAAACTTAAGATATGAATTCAGTGAGATGATCATATGTAATATAACTTAGCGAAGGTCTCATTGAACTCGGAAAAATCATTAAACTAGTGTGATCAACACAGACAAAAGAAAAAGAAGTTGATAATGAGAAATCCAGAAAGTTTCTTCTGTATTAGAAAGACGATGCAAATGCTAGAATTTAACATTTTTGATTTTCCTATGATGATACGTAAGATATTTGAGCTTTAATTAGATCTCGCGCATAAAATAAATCATTTTTCGAACCATGCTTTTCTTCAATGAAATGATTGAATCAATACAATTTTTCAATCAAATTACTCTAATTTCCGTCGTATTCACCTGGAATGAAGTATAATACATTTTTCTGAAATTGGATTTATATTTACATAATTATGATATAAATTAATAAAAATAAATTAGAATCTAAATAAAAGAATTAGTATTTTATAGGTATAAAACTCTACGTTGCACAAAAACAAAACCAATTTATTAGTACATAAGATAATTCAGACTTAATAAATAACACATTTTATTTGCAGTAAAAATTTTAATAATAATGCTGTACAATGTATTTAACATAAGATAAACTTATTTTTTCGTATTCACTTATTGTTTTTTTTAATTCACATTTTAATTCGTTACTTAAAAATAGAATATTACTTTAATTTTATTTTCTTGTCATAAAAAACAAAGGAATACGTGAGGAATAAGTTCAAGATTAGTTACAATAAAAATAGTTTAGAATTTAACTAGAGGTTTCTGATAACATAGAAAAAATATATAAATGCACCTCTGTTTTATTAAAGTACATGTATAAAGAATCATATATTTTTGCAGATGTTGTTGTGTTCAGTGAGAAAGCTAAATCAGAAGAGGCTGAACGACTGAAATATTCTTCAAGTAGTGCGTACTGGAATCCAATTACGTTGCCAACAGATCAAGAAGTTTCACCACAAGCTAAATTAAAGGTATTATTATTAGAATTAGCATAGTTTCAACTTATTTTTATTCTTATATAGAGATACTGTTTATTTTAATATATTATTAAAGGTGGAATTATATATATTAACAGATGCGCAATGGAATATTTAAATTTTTGAACTGCTTCTGTTGATATAAAATGGTTCCACCATAAAGTGGAAAAGCAGAGTCATATTTATAAAAAAATACGCTATAATACAAGACTCATTCCAATCATTATTAAACGTTTGAATCTCACAAAAATTATCATCATTACTTCTTCATATGCGTGTAAGATAGCAGAATCAACGAATGGTGCCGAGTTCATCAACTTTGAACTATGCTGACTGAAGAAGGAAAAAAATCTTCCATTTTTTGTTCCATTCCCAACCTTATCTTGATGACCAGTACTGACATGTTTGAAAAAGTCTAAGATAGCATAAGGATCAAGACTTAAGCATGTATTATACAGTTATTTTTTAGACGGAAACTGCTTTTCAATTCTGGATCCTGAATTAACCAGTTTTTTATCAATGTTTATCAGGTATTATATCAGACTATTTCGAAGTTAGAGTACATTGTTTTGATGAGCAGAAGGATTATTTGTGATTCAGAAAACATTAAAGAAAGAAGAAATGTTATATCTCGATGTCTGAAATAAACATATTGCGATTAATTGATTGACTTCTAAACGTTTTAGCAGCCCACATGGGGTTAAGAAAAAGTTAAGGGGAGGGATGTCTTGATTAATTTTTGAGTCAAGACTGTCCGTCAAGTATTCCTCTCTGTCGAAATATCGAACATCAATAAAGAAAATTTTAAAATCGCACAATGCACCATCCAGTAAAATCGTGTAATACTACGGAGAAATATTTCCCTTGATTACCTGTAGGCCCCTATTGCTTCTCAATCGTGACAGACTTATGATACAACAATATTCAGCAGTGTTTATACAAGAGCCTACTTCAAATTGTGTTTCCGTTCATTTTGTACAAACTAATATTCTCTTTGCAACAAGACAATGCCGACAGCATAATGCAGGGAATTCGAGGCAGCTATCCAAACACTTATTTGGCCAGCTAGATCAACTTATTCTTTCACACTTCCAAAACACATTTCAGAACTGCTGCAAAAGTACTTTTAACCCCCTTCTCCGACTGTTTTGATGTAACTAGAGTATTGGGGACTATTTGCAAAGCAATCGGTACTTGATATATTGTATCCGGTCACTTGTCAATTTTTAGAACACCAGATGTCTGCTGGTATTCAGAGAAATCACACATGGGTATATTTTTATTGATTTCCTCATTTTTTGTGTACGTTTAAGTCTTTTATTATCACAAAATGCCTATTATTATGAGTCTGTATCATTATCATTTAAATATTTGACGATATTTACTTTCATTACAAATTTAAAAATAAAAAAAAATGAATCTATTTCATTATAATATTTTTCACATACTTTTATTAGAGTTTAAAAACAGAAATAAATCTACATTTTTTATATGTTTGTCCCACTTTTTATAGAAACAAAGTCTATTAAATTAAGCAATATTTTTGATACTAATAGCAATTCGAATTTGAAAATAAAACTACCATTACGCTTTATTTTTCCTAAACTCTTGTTCTTCGAATAAATTTTGTTTTAAGTCCATAGATAACCAAATATATATAGTGTGTCTGTATGAATTATGTAGATAGAAGAAATCACATAAATACTTACATAGAGAGGGATAGTATACTGGGTATTTCCAAATTCATGGCGCATTTTCTTGTAAAATAAATGAAATATTTCATTAGCATATACCAGGGATGGCGAACCAGTGGCAAAGCGTGCTGCATTGATGGCGCGCGACACAATATTTACGGAACGCCGGTGATCCAAATGGTTTGCATTTTACTTCAAAATTTCAAAGTTCATGAAGTTTTCAAACAACTTGAGGTGATTGATTAAGCGAGGAAGAACGCTCATTTATTTATTGCCTTACTTGTAGTTATGTTGTAGAACTACAATTGCTTAAGATGTAAAATTTTCTACGCATTATGCATAGTCAATTTCATTAACAAAATTGTATTTTAAAGTTTATCTTGTGTTATAGTACGATTTTTAACTGTTATTTAGCTTTGTAGCTAGTTCAGCAAATGAACAAAAGGGGGCAAGATAGTAAAGTGTAACAGAGGGTAAAGTTGGTGGACCGGCCTTGGCATGATTGAAGGTAAATACAAAGTGATGTGTGTTTTTATGTTCTGGAATAGTGGTATGCAGAACATCGTCTGTAAACGAGGCGATTTTGAAACAAATCACAAACCTCTTGTCGAAAGGTGAACCACAATAAAATAGTGAGTACTTAGAAACTGTTTGGCAGAGACGACTCAAATTCAGCATGTATAACCTACGAAAAGTGACATCTTACAATCCAATATAATATATTGTCATCCACACACAATCTGCAACACTAGAAGTCCCACTAATGTTACTTTAAAGTGAATCACACACATATAACTAAAATATTTATAAATATACAGTGCAAAAAATATTATTTCGTAGTAAATAGAGTTTTGTGTTGTTAGTATTTAAGTTTATTATTTTCCCAATAATCACAAGTCAAAATCATTTGACGGCACTTCTGGGCCTCATTAAACACCTTTCTTAGAAAAAATGGCACGTTGATCCATAAAGGTTCGCCACTGACATATACAATATGGGAAAAATGGCATTAGTATAGATAATATATGGAAGATAGCATTAGCATAGATAATATAACAAATGCCATTAGCTTGTAATTTTCGCTGACATCGCTTTCATGCCTAAATGATTGAATTGATATCTCAATTAGCACTGCACACATTCTGCGGATTTCATCAACATTATTATAAGGTATGAGTAAAAATACAAAATTCTGAATAAATAATGCCACTTCAAAATCCTTGTATGAAGTGTTTGGAATAAAATAATGATTATGAGATCCTTCACTTAGTCACTAAACAGAATTATGACATCATAATCATTAATATATCAATAGTAAAAAAATATAAAATGATTGAGATTAAATGAATAGAGAAAATAGGCACAATGCATTTGTAACTAATACATATGTATATTCCTTGAACAATAGTTGACTTTCTGCTAGAGCAGCTGCTTGATTTAAATTCAATAATTATAATTTTAACATAGTCAAAACTTTTGTTGACATTACTGTTAATTACTCAGAAATCTTTAAAATATGTCTCAATATCTTACCTTTTATTGTTATTTGTGATTGGTTGTACATGTGCACAAGGATTTCTTAAATAATCGCATAACATTCATCACAAATGTTTTGCATTCAAACAACCGGGGTTCAGAAAATCATTCATTAAATGGCACTTCAGGGAAATTTATTCGAAACATCATTAAGCATTGTAAATATTTGTTAAGCTATTGTTATTCTTCCTATTATACCGAAATATTCAGTCTTTTGTTTAATTTACACATGAACAAATCACGTGCGTGCTTTGGTACATAAAGAACCAGCTTTAATGTTTATCCTATTACCAGAGAATAGGTTATTATGTTTGCTTCATTTAAGAGCGTCAAAAATGTTAAATGGCTTCTTAACAGAACATGTTAGATGAACGTGTAATTAATCACAGTAACTTTATGTGCATGGACCTGTATTTATTTGTTTTAATTTGTCACATACATCTGGCAAAAATATAAATGCACCTCTGTTTTATTAAAGTACATGTATAAAGAATCATATATTTTTGCAGATGTTGTTGTGTTCAGTGAGAAAGCTAAATCAGAAGAGGCTGAACGATTGAAATATTCTTCAAGTAGTGCGTACTGGAATCCAATTACGTTGCCAACAGAACAAGAAGTTTCACCACAAGCTAAATTAAAGGTATTATTATTATTAGAATTAGCATAGTTTCAACTTATTTTTATTCTTATATTGAGATACTGTTTATTTTAATATATTATTAAAGGTGGAATTATATATATAACAGATGCGCAATGGAATATTTAAATTTTTGAACTGCATCTGTTAATATAAAATGGTTCCACCATAAAGTGGAAAAGTAGAGTTATATTTATAAAAAAAAATATACAATAATATAATACAAGACTCATTTCAATCATTATTAAACCTTTGAATCTCAAAAAATTATCATCATTACTTCTTCATATGCGTGTAAGATAGCAAAATCAGCGAATGGTGCCGAGTTCATCAACTTTGTACTATGCTGAATGAAGAAGGAAAAAAAATCTTCCATTATTTGTTCCATTCCCAACATTATCTTGACCGTACTAATGTTTAAAAAAGTCTAAATAATAAATCAAGACTTGCATGATTATACAGTTAATTTTTAGATGGAAACTGCTTTTCACCCGACCGGAAAAAACCCTGTTTTTTATCAATGTTTGAGAATCGGTATTATATCGACTTTTGTTAAAATTTTTGTTTTGATGAGCAGAATGATTATTTGTGATTCAGAAAACATTGAAGAAAGAAGAAATGCTATATCTCGGTGTCTGAAATAAATATATTACGATCAACTGATTCCCATCTAAACGTTTTAGCAGACCACATGGTGTTAAAAAAAAGTTAAGGGTAGGGATGTATTGATTAATTTTTGAGTCAAGACTGTCCGTCAAGTATTTCTCTCTGTCGAAATATCGAACATCAATAAAGAAAATTTTAAAATCGCACAATGCACCATTCAATAAAATCGTGTAATATTATGGAGAAATATTTCCCATGATTACCTGTGGGCCCCTTTTGCTTCTCAATCGTGACAGACTTATGTTACAATATTCAGCAGAATTTATACAAAATCCTACTTCAAATTGTGTCTCCGTTGATTTTTAAACTAGTATTCCTTTAAAAAAAGACAATGCCGAAACATAATGCAGGGGAAATTTAGTGGGGTTTTGGGGCCATAGTTCAGAACCATGATTTTAAAAAACGCAAAAAGAAATTTTTAAGATTTTAGTTCTTTTGATTTGAATATTTACGAGGTATGAAAAAAATTTTTTAAAACTTTTTTTAAAAAAAAACTTAGAATAATTTTTTAAATGTTCCTTTTTTACAAAATGACAAGTATTAATATTTTTGTATTGTGACCCTCCGTGGTCCACTAAGATTTTGAAAATTCGCATTATCTTCGAGTTAAACCATTTTTAAATATATATCGGCGTATTTTCTTAAAAATTTTTTCCCTTCTTTTTTTGAAAACTTGGATAAACAGATTCCAAGTTATGCATTTCAAAAATTTAGTTGACCCTCTGACAGGGTCTGAGCTGAATCATGCAAAATATTAATAAAGCTTTTTTAAAAAGGAAACATTTTAAAAAAAAGGTTTTCTAAGTTAATTTTCCCAAAAATATTTAAATATTTTTGTCATTATGTCCAAAAAACAATTTTATCATGTATTCAAATCTGTAACGGAATATAAATATTTTCCATTTACACGTTTTTGAAAAAATAGCCCGAACGTAGCAATTTTAACACCCCGGCATTTATTTGGCCAGTGGATCAACTTATTCTTTCACATTTCCCAAAACACTTTTCAGAACTGCTTCAAAAGTTTTTTTTTTAAACCCCCCTTCCCCCGACTTTTTAGTAACAAATATTGGGGACTATTTGCAAAGCAATCGGTACTCGACATATTGTGTCCGGTCACTTGTCAATCTATAGAACACAAGATGTGTCTGCTTGCTTTTAGAGAAAAAAAATGGGGGATATTTTTATTGATTTCCCATTTTTTTTATTTTTTAAGAAGGGCCTGAACCTTTTTTTTTAAAAAAAGGGATAAATGGATAATTTTCATGATATTTTATGCCTTTAGAAAATAAAAATTTTAAAAATTTTTTTGGGGTTTTTAAAAAAAATTTTTATTTTTCGGGAAAAATTAATTTAAAATAATTTTTTTCCAAAAGTTCTCCTTTGTGAATAATTCTTCAAATTAAAAAAATTTTTTCCTTATAAGCTCGGACCTCTGCGAGGCTCAACTAGTATTTTTTAAAATATAACTTAAATTGGGTTTTCCATATTTTTAACAACAGAGGGGAGAATTTTTAAAAAAAAAACCAAAAAATTTTTTAAATTGGTGGTAACCTGAAGATAAGGTTTTTTAAAATACTATTGAGCCTCTGTAAAAGGTCTGCGTAATAAGGGAAAAATTATTTTAAAAAGCATTTTTTACAAAAGGGAGAACATTTGAAAAATAATTATTCTAAGTTAATTTTTTCCAAAATTTATTTAAATAAAAGTTTTTTTGTCAAAATGTCCTCAAAACAATTTTATACATGTATTCTAGTCTTGGGGACTAAATATCATGGCAATTATCAATTAATGATTTTTTTTAAAACACGGCCGAACGTATGGATACCTTAAGTCTTTATATCCAAAAAAGCCTTTTTATGAGTTTGTATCATTTTCATTTAAATATTTGACGATATTTACTTTCATTACAAATTTAAAAATAAAAAAAATGAATCAATTTCATTATAATATTTTTCACATACTTTTATTAGTGTGTTTCAAAACACTCAGAAATAAATATACATTTTTTATATGTTTGTCCTATCCTTTTATAGAGACAAAGTTTATTAAATTAAGCAATATTTTTGATACTAGTAACATTTCGAATTTGGAAATAAAACTGCTATTATGTTTTATTTTTCCTAAATGCTTGTTCTTCGAATAAATTTTGTTTTAAGTCCATAGATAACCAAATATATATAGTGTGTCTGTATGAATTATGTAGATAGAAAAAATCACATAAATATTTACATAGAGAGGGATAGTATACTGGGTATTTCCAAATTCATGGCACATTTCCTTGTAAAATAAATGAAATATTTCATTAGCATATACCAGGGATGGCGAACCAGTGGCACGCGTGCCATTGATGGCACGCGTCACAATATTTTTGGAATGCCAGTGATCAAAATGGTTTGCACATTTTACTTCAAAATTTCAAAGTTCACTATGAAGCTTTTCAAACAACAGCGAGTGATTGGTCACGGGGAGCACACCTTTTTTGTTATTTTTCTTCCTTTAGTTATGTTGTAAGACTACAATTGCTTATGATGTAAAATTTGTCTACGAATTGCATAGTCAATTTCGTTAACACAATTGTATTTTAAAGTTTATCTGTGTTATATTTACAATTTTTAACTGTTATTTAACATGGCTAGTTCAGCAAATGAACAAAAAGGGCAAGATAGTAAGTGTAACAGAGAATTTCAAAGTTGGTGAACCGAGAAACTTGACTTGATCAGTAAATACGACAAAATGGTGTGTGTTTTATGTTCTGGAATAGTGGTATGCAGAACATCGTCTGTAAAACGGTATTTTGAAACAAATCACAAACTCTCTTGTCGAAAAGAGTGAACCACAATAAAAATAATTAATTACTTAGAAACTGTTTGGTAGATGACTCAAATTCAGCATGTATAACCTACGAAAAAAGACAACTTACAATCTTAATATAAGATATTTGTCATCCACACACAATCTGCAACAATAGAAGTCACACAAATCTAATGTTACTTTAAAGTGAATTGCACACATATAACTAAAATATTTATAAGTATACAGTGCAAAAAATATTTTTTCGTAGTAAATAGAGTTTTGTGTTGTTAGTATTCAGTTTTATTATTTTCCCAATAATCACAAGTCAAAATCATTTGACGGCACGTCTGGGCCTCATTAAACACCTTTCTTAGAAAAAATGGCACGTTGATCCATATAGGTTCGCCACCCTTGCATATACAATATGTGAAAAATGGCATTAGTATAGATAATATATGGAAGATAGTATTAGCATAGATAATATGACAAATGTCATTAGCTTGTAATTTTCGCTGACATCGCTTTCATGCCTAAATGATTGAACTGATATCTCAATTAGCGCTGCACACATTCTGTGAATTTCATCAACATTATTGTAAGGTATGAGTAAAAATACAAAATTGTGAATAAATAATGCCACTTTAAAATCCTTGTATGAAGTGTTTGGAATAAAATGCTGATTATGAAATCCTTCACTTAGTCACTAAACAGAATTATGACATTATAATCATTAATATATCTATAGTAAAAAAATATAAAATGATTGAGATTAAATTAATTGAGAAAATAGGCACAATGCATTTGTAACTAATGCATATGTATATTCCTTGAACAATAGTTGACTTTCTGCTAGAGCAGCTGCTTGATTTAAATTCAATAATTATAATTTTAACATAGTCAAAACTTTTGTTGACATTACTGTTAATTATATTCTCAGAAATATTTAAAATATGTCTCAATATCTTACCTTTATTGTTATTTAGTGATTAGTTGTATGTGCACTGAGATTTCTTAAATAATCACGCAACGTTCTAAATCACAAATGTTTGCATTCCAAACAACCGGGGTTCAGAAAATCATTCATTAAATGGCACACTTCAGGAAATCATTATTCGAAAACATCATTAAGCATTGTGTAAATATTTGTTAAGCTATTGTTATTCTTCCTATTATACCGAAATATTCAGTCTTTTGTTTAATTTACACATGAACAAATCACGTGCGTGCTTTGTACAAAAGAACCAAGCTTTAAGA
>BMAV01007257.1:0-43939 GCA_019973955.1 Trichonephila inaurata madagascariensis
CGAAAATTTTTTGTTTGAAAATTTTTATTTGATGTATTTATTAGAAGTCATTGTGAGATGTTTTTAAGTAATTAAATCAGTATGTAAAATTTGACTATTACAATATCAAAACAAAAGGAAATAAGTTTTTCTATATGGAACGTTGCCTTTCATAGTTGTTTTAATCTCGAACACAGAAAAAAAAATGTTAAATTTATCCGAAATTTTAAAAAAATTACTTTTCGGCACTAAAATTACTTTTTTAATTGTTTTTTTTTAATTAGGAGGATTGAACACTTATTAAAAAATTAGGAGAGCATATAGTCTTACAAAACTATTTACATATTTCTACTGATATATAATTAACGTAAAATAAAATATTCATTTTGGAAGTGTGCGGTACAAAACAGTAAAAGAAAACATGAAACGCAAACCAACGCTCTAGGAGTCAGAGATATCATGAATCCTGATTCCCTAAAAATTTTACTTTCATTATCTCAGTTGCAATTAGTACCTGTTCAGATTTTGTTTTAGAAAAGGGGATGTCAAAACAATGTGATATACCGGCCTCCATAGCTTGTGTGTGGCGAATAATCAGGAGTTTTTAATATGGGAAAACACAAAGAAGTGCAACGGACTCTGATGGAGTGGCAAGAAGTATATCATTCCAGGAATTTCGGAATGCTAAATGTCGAACAAAGCAAAATCCATCAAGTGATAGTACAAAAAATGATGGCCTGTATGTCTTGTTAACGAATCGTTGAGACAAAGTCAATTGTTTTTTGTAATACCACGGAGGATGTCAATCAAAACTGTCCAAAATAGTCTTCATCAGGTTATTTTTGGCCAATGATGTGCATTCCGTCGAACCAAAGGCTCCGCGCTTACGACCCTAAGAAAATGGGTTACTGAGCATCGAGAATAAACACAACGGGATTGCTGTATGTTGCTGTTTACTCATGCATACCAACTCAGCTTTGAGAAGACACCTAAAGTGTCCTTGCATGAATTGAAAGAGACACTTGAAATAACCCAACGTTCACTCATGATAAATCATAATACATACAAGGTGGGTTTATGACAACGCCTACAATTAGCGTAGGAGGGCTTATACACTTGCATATTATTGAAATGACATTTTTTTTAATCTGAAGCATGTTGACAAGATAATGAGACTTCATGCCATATCTTACGCTTCAGTCATCCGTGGATCCCTTCATTTAAAGTAAGGTAATGTCAGACCTAATATTCATCGACTTGCGGCAAACACACTTGAATCCGAAACCATACTACATATGGAAATGCTAACATGCTCTTTTGACCTATATCCGACCCAGTACGTTTGGGCAGAGAGACCAATGCTTACGTTTACTGATTGGGATTTGTGTTTCTTGGAGAGTGGAACAGTATTTCTATAATAATGTCAATTTTCCCAACCGATTCATGGAAAACAAATATGTAGGCGTTTTAGATGTTCAGAGGGACCACACACACACTCCATTAAACAATCTATATCCATCATGACATTTTTTGTTTTTTGTTTTGTTATTTTACATGTTATTAAATTATTGCCTTGAAACAACTATTTCGTGTTCAATCAGTCCGACTCAGAGAATTAAAGCACTCATACTCTTCTTTTCTGCATTACGTTTAAAAACATGTATATTTATTGTTTGATGCATTTTCCATGTATATTTAACTGTTAATGAAATGGTTGTTATGATTTTCACCTTTTTTTGCTTCCGCAGTTTTTTAGAGCAAGGTACAGGAAATTGAAGAATTTAAAATATTGTTAATTCTGTTTTATGTTACTCTGGAAATTTAAAACTCACCAGAGTTCAAAAATTATCATTTTAAGTCTCTTAACTTTGAAATATCAAATAATCAGTACTATTTTTGAATGTAGTAATTTTGATTTTGATTACCTCTTATAAAATCTATTTTAATGCTTATATATATATATATATATATATATATTACCTATTCTACCTATACAACTATTTTAAAGATGGGTGCGTCATCTTTGGTGTTCGATGGTTCACTTATATTATTATATTATGCACTTAATTGTTTTAGAATTTTAATGTTATAATATCTTTCAGAATGTGATGACAAATAGTTTAATTTTTCAAGTTTAATGGTTTAATTTTAATTTTTTAATTTTTCAAGTTTAATGGTTTAATTTTAATTTTTTAATTTTTAGCGTTTAAATTTTTGACAATTGGATATTTTCCGATTAACTTACCAAGTTGCAATAGGGGGAAGGTTGGCGCCATCAAACTAGTTTAACCCCACTTATCGGTCCTAAGTCCGAGGTTGCACTTGGATATTTTATAAATTTTTATTTTATAATTTTTTAATTTTTTAAATTTTGTTTGAAAACGTTGGAATTTTATCTTCTATATTCACCAATGATATTTTAAAATGGATTTAATGTTATAAGATTCATATAATTTCAATTTTTAATTGATTATTAAGTTGTGATTAAATTATATATACTTAAATATATATATATATATATATATATATATATATATATATATATATATATATATATATATATATATATATATATATATATATATATATATATATATATACATAATTTTGTGCTTATTAACTTGTATCTATCTATGAAACTAAATAACATTACCCAACAGAAGTTATAAGAAAAACATATATTACTCAGTGAATTAAAAGGAAATCATACAGAAAAAATGATAAAAAAAAAAAAAAGAGAGAAAAACCTTGCTTCTTAAACGTTGGATAAAAATGATTCGTTTTCGTTCAGAAAAATTTAGGCCTTTTCAAGCCAATTCTAACTGAGTAACGATGTCAATATCGCACCAGTAATGACTCTTTTTCATTTTATTTCCTCCCTCACATTTCTGAAGAGCCCGCCACCCTTGTAGATGAATGGAAAAAATAGTGTCTAAATTGCCCACTCTTCGATAATATCGTGTACACTCGTAAGGGCTTGTGTCCACGATTTAGGAAAGAAGAACTTACCGTCAATAAAGTATAAACGCTTCTGTAAGCAAGCACATGCGGGTCTAGGGTCTTGTCTAATATCACGCTTGGAAGAGTAAGGGCTTGTCCAGGGGTGGGGAAAGAGAAGAAAAACTTAGTCTTTAGAACCGAGATGAAACTTTTTTTTAACCTTAAGAACCCTTCTGAGATAGCTATATTAAATTATTTTTCTTTGGATCTATACTGCAAGGCTTCTTGATGGTTAATGTACCGACTCTTTGTTAAAATACCAGGAGCAGCTGGGGCATTTAACTAGGTGGTTCGATATAGATTCTTGGAAGAAAAAAAAAGCATTATTTTTCATTATTTTTAAACTGTTTTTGTCTGATAAAGAAAGACAATAAATAAAGGTGGTTGCTATTATTGACAATTAAAGTAATCAACGATACTCAGAGTTCTCTTGATTGTAAGAAAATACTTTTTGATATAAAATTGCAAGTTTTTGTTCTCTTTTTGCAATTTAAAAAAATAAAACTTATAATTTTTCGGATAAGATATAAATCAGTTTTTTAATTACAATTTTTGTTTAAAAATTCCATTAGATAATTAGAAAAAAAATCCTAGAATCGCGTAATTTTTAAAAAGTTCTAAACTTTAATGTGATATTAATATAATGATATGCACATGAAAAACAGCTTGAGAAATCATAATTTTTCATCTAAGATAGAATTAATTCATGAATAGCTATTATATAATTTTCATCGCTCCAAATTTTTACGAACAATATTTTTCTTTAACATCTGTATTCATATATATATATATATATATATATATATATATATATATATATATATATAAGGTCAATTCTCTTCTAACAAGAGATCACATCCAAACAATAAACTCGACAAACACATAGACAGCAGGAAAATTATACAATGAAGGACAAAAGAGTAATCGAGATAATAAATATAAAATGGATGCTGCAGTGCCATGAACAATACTGACTTAGGAAGTTAGTATATAAAATTATTATATAAAAGTGGGGTTGAACATGTTTTTTGGCCAGAACCCTTTCCCCCCTTTATTTGTAAATAACACTGAGCAAAACCAATAGGAAATAATGGATAGAAATATCTAAATCCATTACAAGATAGAGGTAATTTTACCTAAAAATTGCACTAACAAATGCAAAGCCCGCGCTAAATCTGAGTGGAAACATTCAATTTGTTCCCGATTCTATACCCTAATACAGATTTAAATCAAAAAGATGGCTGAAAATGTAGCACTTAACAATAGATTACAAATGGAAATAAAATTAAAAAAAGTTGCATATTATAGCAAACTATTATAACAACCCGAGTAAATATGAATAAAATAATAGTAAGTAATTTCTAATCAATATTGACTATGGAGATAACTATATCAAATTATTTGTTTATAGTAATAAGCTATTATCAATCTCATAATTTTAATTTAACTATTTTTGAATAGCTTTATTTATATAACTATTAATAAAATAAATTGGGTATTTTGATTAAAAACAATATTTAGTAAAATGTGTATAGTTTTTTAATGTCTGATTTTTGACACAAGAAATTTATTACGTTGTATATAATTAATAACAATATTTCTGAATATAGAAACATGTACATTACTCTCCCAATGAGGAACTTTTATAATATTGAAATTAAATTCTTCTCTTTTATCATAAATATTTGAAACTATTACATTTTCATATAATTTGACATGTATGTCAAGAAAATTTGCTTCATTGTTGTTATTATTTGTCTGTATTAAATTAAGATATTGTGGATAAAAATTAATGTTAGGTATAAAATTGGCTTGTTTGCCAAAGATGATTTATATCATCTTTTAAAAACGATAAATATAAAAATTTTGAATTATTAATGTAACTACTTTCAAAAAAATGTAAGTATAAATTGGCAAGACAGTTGCTCTGCAGGGCCACCTTGTGGCAATCCTTTAATCTGCTGATAATAGTTACCTTTATGATATATATAGTTCTCTTTAAGTACAAACCTAAGTAGTGAACCAAATCTATCATAATTAACATTATTAAATAAATTGTCTTTATGTAAATTTACAAGAATATTAATCAAATCATCAATATTAATAGAGTTAAAGAGATCTTCAAAATCTAAACTATAGACTGAATAAATTTTTTTATCTTTCATTTTCTCAACAAGTGATTTGCTATTTTTAAGAATGGCTGAGGATATAAGGTTATTTATTGTTTCATGCAATATTTCATGGAGAATTTTGCCTGTTTTGCTGATATATGTATTAAAACCATTTGTAACTGTCCTAAATTTAACTGGGTCTTTATGAAATTTGGGAGTTAGAAATATATGTGGAAATTTAAAATTATTATTAATTTGAATTTTTAACTTTTTATGAAAAGCCTATCAAATCATCAATATTAATAGAGTTAAAGAGATCTTCAAAATCTAAACTATAGACTGAATAAATTTTTTTATCTTTCATTTTATCTTTATATATATATATATATATATATATATAAACACATTTCCATATAATTCACTAAATCTCTTAAAGTTTTATTCGATCAGAATCTGTATAAATCTAGGAATTGAAAAATATAAATTTAAAATTTTATATTGGAAGGAAAGTATCAAAATTTTTTTTTCATGAGTGGAAAAAAAATAATATAAGAAATAGTTAGAATTATTTGTTATATTAATTTTTAAAGAAATGATAATTTACTTTTTACATGATAACTTTCTGTGCTTTCCAAATTGTTTTCCTCTTTTATCTATAGAAAACTATTGAAGCCAGAAGAAAACTGTATAATTAAATTAACTATAACTTCATTTAATACAGGTAGAATTTTAATAATTTAGTAGAAGAAAATAGATATACAATACAACGAAAAAGATAAATTCGTTGTATGTAAATTTTATAGAAATTTTAAGAAATATTTTTAAAAATTAATCCACGTATCAGCTCATTTAATTTATTTTTGTAAAGAAAAATAGATTTTTGAACCATAAAAGAATTCAGAGGTATTTTAAAATTAATGGAATTTGTAATCATTAAATATTCATATGAATATCCCTGTGTTTAGAAATAAATGAAAGAAAACAACGCTGTATTGAAAAAAAAATAATTCGTTATTCACGTTGTTTTTTTTCCAAGTTTTTTAACTGATTTTAAACAAGTGGAATTAGTTAAGAAATAGATCTGAAGCCATTACTAAATCAAGATTTAATATTTTTCTCTATTTCTTTTTTATAGGAATTGTTAATTCGGTTCGATGTTATAAAAGTCGAGGAATTTGAAGAGAGGATGCATCGTATTTCCGTTTGAGTTAGTGTGAGAGGAGCTTACAAAAAATACACATCTAAATCACACAAAAAAAACCCATTTTATTCTTTCTAATTTCAAATAAAATACGGTTTCAAATATCTTTTTGGGGCGAGTTAACTTTAATAAATAACAGTAAATATTAAACATAATTTACAAGCCCATATGACAAAATTCAGTCGCAATTCTATCTTTTCTAGACTTGGATAACAAGGCTCCATGTTCTAAGCTCAGACAAGAGGACAATTTAGAACGCAAATTTCATAGATATCACTCAAACTAACATTAACAAACCTTACTGCTCTCTTTCGCTTTGAACTCTATTCATTTAACTTTAAACATTTATTCCTATTTGCATCGCGATTTCTTCCTAGATAGAGGTTTTCAAATCAAATAGCGTAAATACAATATTTCCCATTAGTGAGAAGATCCAAAGAGAGCCCTTTACAGTATTGTTTTGAATCGAAAATATACTAAAATAAAATTTTCTCAGTTAAAAAATATAAAGACAATTCCCACTTAGACCAACAAAAACAATTATTTTAGTTACTTTTTATTAAATGATTACAATTAATATAAATATATATATACATGATAGAATTACAATATTAAGTGGCAAAAAACTTTTAAATTACATTAAAACTTTTTTAACGCATTAAACTTGTAATTACATTTTTTAATAAACGTTGAATATAATAGGTAATATTTTATCTTAAAACCAGTGTAAAAAGAATGCTGACGTCTAACTAGCATATGATTTTTCAAATTAAATTAAATCTTCATCACAAATTTATCAAAAGCTGTTTTATCCAATGGTGCTGCCATCTAAAAGAATAATGTGGACTGAAATATATCTCTTAAACTAAAATTAATTAATCAAAATTTAATCAAAGAATCATTATTGGATAAACTGTATTAATATCAAGTGTCATCCACTACAAGTTTAAAAAAATATGTTTGAACTTGAGTGGTTGAATAAAAAATAATTTATAGACGATTAAAAATTTCAACAGGGTATATATATATAGGTAGAGCATGAACTAATAGTAGGAATTTAAAAATAGAACATTTTCATATGTTAGTAGTATTCAATACACGAAAAAAAGCTGACTTTTTTTCTAAATATTACTTAATTTGAAAACAATGATTTTCGAACGAGCACACATAATAAACTTTATATACAATCACTGGAAAGGAGATTAAATAAAAATCAATACATTTGTTCATTTTAAAGCTTTTTTTGTCAAACTATATTAATAATCAAAAAAACTAACTCTAAATAAAACTGTTGTAAATAGATCCTATATTAAAAAATCAGCCAACACATCTTTGTTTTACTTAAAATCTGTTGTTAAAACTAATAAAATATAATGTTGTTAAAACTAACAAGATATAATTATATCAGAATTTTAAACATGAGATACTTCTAGAACTAAAACCTTAAATCGCAAGAAAAGAGTGGATATAAGGTATGTTAATGTTAGAACGTGAAAAAAAATACAATATCAGGCCAAATACGTCATGACAGTCTAGAAATAGTGTGTGAAGGGACAAAGAAAAAATAAAGAATTCAAGGAAATTAATCCTAGCATAATTGCAAAGTCATTAAGAATGTATATCTAACAATCTTAATGGAATAGAAAATGATAATTTGTCAATGGGTTAGATTAATAATGGAGCAGAAGAGGAAGCACAGAATTCGATGATATGCCTTAAGGTATCCGACTACTTTCGGAACAGTGATTTTGCAAAATTGTATAAATAGATAATATTTATGATAGTTAGTGTCACTTAGATTACAAAAGGTATATAAAATTGATTTAAGAATAGTATTACAATTAAAAATTATTTAAGTACAACATTTTGATAACAAATTAACATAGAATGACCCATTTTCAAAATATTCTCCTTTTGTGAAAAATGCTTTTATTATAATAATATTTTGCCTGTATATAGCTCAGACCTCTGTACACAGGCTCAACAAGAATTTTTGAAATTTATAACATAGAAGAGGGTTTATCCATGTTTTACGACAACAAAGGGGAGAAATTTTAAGAAAAAAATTCCGATAATTATTTCAATGGGTTGCAACTCTGAAAATAATGTGAATTTTTCAAATATCATAGTTGAGCCTCTGTACAGAGGTCTGAGCTATATACAGGCAAAATGTTATTATAATAGAAGCATTTTTCACAAAAGGAGAACATTTTGCAAAAAAATTATTATAAGTTAATTTTTTGCTTAAATATTGTATTTAAATAAATTTTTTATCAAAATGTCCTTAAAACAATTTTATACATGTATTCTAATCTAAGTGACACTAAATATCACGAAAATTATCCATTTATGCGCCTTTTTAAAATCACGTTTCCGAACGTAGTCGAATACCTTAAGATACAGCGGAAGACAAATAAGGCGAAATTTTCATGTTATAATGAAATTTCATAAGGTATGTCAGTTTTTTAATTAAATAAGAATTCTAGATTGATCCAAAAATTGTTTAATTTTTGGATAAATCTGGAATTCTTATTTTTCATGTGCTCATCGTCTCTTTACTTTTAAAGCTATAATTTTTATACTTGGCGTATTACGCACACCCGTAAATATTGATCTTATTTTTTGTATTAAAAGTGCGCAGTATACGCTGGAATATATAATATTGTAAAATCCTTCTTACGTATACCTGTACTTAGTCGAACGTTTTTCTTGGTGAATGGAGAGAACAATGTAGACAAAAAAATCTATTTATTTAAAGACATTATTTTACGTTTTCAGCACCTCTATTACATGCCCGCCCACTTTCGAATATATATTGCATTCTCCTGCACTAACCTAACACGTTTCATAATTACACCCGGGCTCGTCAGAGTTACATTTTATGCTGTTAATTTTTATGTTAAAATATATCTTTTAATGATGCAAAATTAATATATAATAATACTGTAAGTCTACCTTATTGGCCTCTATTCTCTAACTCAGCATGCATTATCGCGGAAAACGAATTGTTTCAAAATGTCCTACTATGGGGCATGTAAAAATAATATTGTTAGATTACGGAGGATATTAGAGCACCCTGCAAGCTCAGGTTTTGGGTCCCAAACCCAAATATGTACTTTGCGTCAGTTAAGTTTTGGGCCCCATAGAGCAGTGCTCCGCAACCTTTTTGTCTCTGCGGACCGGTCAACGTTTGATAATTTTACCGCGGCCCGCTGGGAGGGGGACATTGATTGTTTATATTTTAGATTATTTTGATTTATAGCAAAATGTATTTAATTGTATTTAATACATAAAAGAATATAAGTAATTTAATAAAGAATTTAATTCTATTTAATTATGCCTTCAAAATAAAAAAACAGTTACACCAAAAAAAAATAAAGGATTTAACATTTTAACTTACTAGAACGTTAAATCAATGAGAACCCTGAGCATGTTTCTTTGCAATGAGACGGTTCCATCTGGGGTAATCGGAGACAACGACACCGAAGTGTGTTGCTTATGTCCAGTTTATTCCGTTGCTTTGTTTTGGGTTTCTGTTACTGCAGAAAAACCCCCCTTCACACAGATAGGTCTTTTTTTTGGAAACGACATTCACACGTACATTCGGCAGCTGTGTATTTGAGGGTTAAGGCGTGGCCGCCCCCGCAACCCCTTTTGACAGAGGGTCTGATTCCACCGACCAGAGGATGAAACAAGAGAGCTCCAAGAGGGTCGGATCCCCGAGAAAGGGGAAGCTCCCCTCGAATGGGGTGGGAGAAGGGAATGCTTTGACCCAGGGGGAGCCGGCGAGAGAAAGTAAAATGCTCTGCTAACTGAAAGAGAAAAATAGTTGGTGTTTTTCTTTTTTTTTTTTTTTTTGCTTTTTAAACCATTAAAAAAGATTTATGTCACTACCTTCGGGGCCCCCTTTTAAAAAAATGTAATGAAACACAGATATTTTTTAATTTGGTGTATAGAACTAGGAATTTAAATTCAGTTGGGAAAGAAACGGGTGGCCCCGGTACCATTTGATCCGCGGACCGGGCGTTGCGGAACCCCCCTGGGTACCGGGCCCGGGGTGTTTTACGCCACTGGTAAAAGGGTTTTTGGCACGCCACAGCAAAAAGTTCCCAAACCCCCTGATGTATATACCTTTTTTTAAAACTTTCATAAACCTGTTTTTAACTTTTTTTTTAAAATTTAAAAAGGATAAGTTAATCACTATAGTTTTGGGTTTTTTTATTATTAATTTTTAAAATTATTTTTAACACCTGTTTTTTTTTTAGATCGACCTGTTACAAAATATTGCTGTTAGTTAAAGATGCATAGCATTCTAGAGATTTTCGATGCACCGAACTCATAAAATTAAAAATAATACCTTTAAATTGTCCCACGGAACTAAGAGCTTTACTCTAACAATTGTAATGAACGCCCCGGCCCCTTTTTCGTGACAATATGAATGATCTGGCCCAGACCTAAAAAAAAAGCTTCTTTTGGGGAGACGGTTAATTCCCACTATTTAAAAAAAACCCCCGTAAGATTTTCCCAACGTAAATACCTTTAAAAGGGTGTCTGTATTATTTGTGAAGGAATATTGCGTGCTGCTGATTTAAGAAGTTATTCGGTAACGGGAGGCATGGCGTTACTTAAATTAAGATTTTTGCGCCTGGTTTATTCTTTCAACGAATGAATTAATAAGTGGACATAGAACAATGTATCACAATACAAACCCCCCGGACGAATTGAAATACTTGGGATCTACAAATTTTTGAAATTTTAAAAAAAATTGAAAAAAATTTTTACGCGTTTTTTTCAAATTATTGAGCTTAATAGAATGTCGAATACCAAATATTTTTTGGGATATCATGATTAATTAAGAAAAATTTGTTTTTAATTGTTAAATTAAATTTTTTTGCTTTTTTTTTACAAAAAAGAAATTTTTGCTGGTTTTTTTTAATTGTTAATTAAGATATGAAAGAAAAAAATGGGGGTTTTCTTTTTTCTCCCGTGTCTGTTTTTAAAAGAGATGAGTTACTGATGTTTTTTAATGGAATAGCCAAAAAAGGGAAATTTAAAAATTTTGTACACAATATCTTTCTTTTAGTTCATAAAAAATTTAAAAATTAACAAGAAATAATAAAAAAACAGAAAAAAATGCAACAAATTAAAAAACGTGTTTTTTTTAAAAAATAGTTTTATCAATTGTTTTTTAATTAATGCTATGGATTTTTTAAGTTAGTACAGCGTTTATCAAACTTTTGGCAAGGGGGGACCAAGTCAACCGAAAAAAAACGAAAAAAATTATTTAAAAATATTAGTTTACTGGGAAAGGGAAAACAAAACAAAAACTTTCTGACATAATAAAAAAATTTGATGTAAAATTTACACTGATACAATATACGTATAAATGTATCAGGGACCGCTCAATATATTTGATAATTAATTTTACTATGCTGAGTTAAAAACATGTTTAATAATTATCCATGAGTTTGTCACATATAAAAAATTAAAATTCAAAATTTATTACTTATCTTGATAATTTTTTAACTTTTATACTTAAAAATTATATTATAGCTTTAGCGTCAAAGCGTCGTTTTATTATTGAATTCAATACATTGTTACTGTATGGAGGGGGGGGGGGCAATGAAAACTATGATTGAAAATTTGGTCACAAATATGGAAAGTTCGAGAAGCGCTTCGTTAGTATAATCAACGTTAGATTCCCAAATCCAAAAAATACATGTTTATTAACTGACATTTACGATATGCAGTCAAAAATGAAAAAAATAAGATTTTTGCCAGCATTAGATTTCAGCAGAAGTTTATTAATATCCAATGAGGAAAAATAATAAATGTAATACGTCGGCAATTTGATTCTACTAAATTCAATTTTTGATTTTTGGAATAGCTTTTAAAAAATGTTCCAGGGGAAAAATTGGACAGCGAGAAGTTGAATTAAAAATGTGCATTTCAGATAAATAAACTAGCCTTTCTTGAGATTTAGCTTTTCATATATTTTAATTTGATTTCTTTCTTCAAATATTAAATTAATTAGTTCATAAAATCAATTTGCAACAAAAATACTATATCAATACTTTAATAAATATAATTCATATCCGGTTAAAGGTACCTTTAGGATATATTTTAAATAAAACAAGATATGTAACTAAATTATCCTGAAATGTGATTTGGTCAAATGAATCAAATGCAAATTTATCTCAAAATATTCAAGGTATTGAGTGTTTTGAGTAATTCGTATCTGTTTTTGAGTCGAGTTGATTGTATCTTTTGCACAAAAGAGTAACTACATTATTAAATTAGATTGTTTTATCCATACTTGTGTGGAAAAAAAATAAAGTACATTATATTACATTGTATACATTTGTATATTACATTGATTTCTTTCTAGTACTATCTTAATTCAAAAATAACTTACCTCGTAAAAATGATTCAGTTTGCCGAAAATGAACATTCCACTCATACATTCTGCTCTATCACACACACTCTCTCTCTCTTTCTGTATATATGTCGCTGAGGAATGATTAAATTAGGGATTTCGTCAAATCCCGAAGGGAGATGATCCATTTACGCAAGATGTTAAAATAAGGATTCTGTAAGGTGATGTCACTATGGAAAGTAAGTGATTTGATCCAATCCCCGCCTAGCCTGTTCAGTGAAATGATGAAATAATATTGTCAAGCGCTTAAAAGTGTTCGCTTAGCAAATATGGTGCATTATTAAGAGTAGAGTAGTTAATAGAAAATAATCATTGAAATACAAATTATTTATTCTAACTTAATTAACAAAACAATTAGATAATAAAGCTAGGATTTTTTTTAAAAAAAAGGAAATTTGTAGTAGAAATTCAAACTTTTTTTTTTAAATTATACATATTAATGTAGTACTTCAGATATATCCTGCTGTATTAGTAACACCTTTTTTCTGTTATTATTTCTCTTTTTAAAATAGTTTTTTTTATTATCAAAAAGCTTTTTTTTTATTTATAAAGATGGCGTAGGGGAAATTTCCCAATTTGGGTTTAAATTTTCAATTTAAGTTTTCCCATTTCCCTTATTTTCAGGAGAAAAAGTAAATATCAATCGAAAGATAATATTGCAAAGAATATAACTAAATAAAACTAAAAAATGATACTTAGGTCATTTTGTTTTGGTGCGTCACGTCAAAAGCACGGCGCTGCCTGGTACGGACGAAGATAGGGGGGAGGTAAAAGGGAAGTGGTAACAAGCGAAAACAGAGCTCTACAAATGCTGACTTGTTCATTTTACTAAAACAGTTTGGGGATTTGATCAAATCACTTACTTACATCAGGGAAATGAACTCAAACAGACTTTATTTTAACATCTTGCGTGAATTGATCATCTCCCTTAGGGATTTGATGAAATCCCTAATTTCATCATTTTTCTGCGACATATATATATATATATATATATATGAAACAACACGACGATATTTTTACTTAATTGATCATGATTTGGATTTTATTGTACTATGTGAGAAGATATATTTAAAAAGAATATTTTTTTTTCATGTAGGCATTTAAAAATTTAAAATGATATTCCCAAACAACCAGACCAATAAAACATGTCGGCAAGCATATAAAGCACAGACCGTAATTTTTAAAATTCTAATAACTTAAGTGGACGGATCTTTTAACTGGTGGAAAAATTTCGTACGAAATTATTACATGACGAATACTTGAACAAACGCTGAGTACATAACTTTTGACATGTTAAAGGTACGATTACATTCGTTAGGCGGTAAAGGTAGCAGCTAATTATTTACGCAGATGTCCTGGTGGGGGTGGGGATCAGAACCATTACATATTAGAAATGAAATTAGCGTGAATTATTATTATTATATACATATGCGGGTATATAGAGAAATTATTAAAAATATAAAGAGGAATTTATTTTTACAAAATTCTACAAATCATTAAATAAACATCTGAAAGAAAGCAAAAAATAAAAAATAAGAGTAAAGTAAATCAAAAAACAAATTAGGACTTAGAACCAAATGTGTGGGGTTAAGCTATTTTTATATTACAAATCTTCCATTGCCTGGATTTGGTAGGGTAATATGAAATACAATATGATAAATTTCAAAATATATGAAAGAATATTAAACCAATTCAAGTTTTGAAAAATATGAGAACATTATTAAGATAATGCCTATAAATATTGTACTCGTAACGAAATTCAAAGAAATCAAAATCTTGAAACGATTGCAAAGCTAATTAAAACGTAGTTTTTGAATAGATGCAAAGTAAATCAAAAAACAAATTAGGACTTAGAACCAAATGTGTGGGGTTAAGCTATTTTTATATTACCAATCTTCCATTGGCTGGATTTGGTAGGGTAATATGAAATACAATATGATAAATTTCAAAATATATGAAAGAATATTAAACCAATTCAAGGTTTGAAAAATATGAGAACATTATAAAGATAATGCCTATAAATATTGTACTCGCAACTAAATTGAAAGAAATCAAAATCTTGAAAAGATTGCAAAGTTAATTAAAACGTAGTTCTTGAATAGATGCAAAGTATTACATCTTATCTAACGACGTCATAAATCATTAGAAATAATAAAATCTAATTGCTTATTAGTTGTTTTGTTGCGGAAAATGCTGGGAATTTCAAACTGATAAAATGCTTGAGAATGTATTTTGGGAAAACTGCGATAAAAGCAAGTTCAATCTTCATAACTATATAACTAACAAGCTGGCTGTGTGATCCAGGAGTTCCTATCTGGATTTGTTAAGAAAATTTAAAATATGACCAATGCATTCATGATGCATTTATGTTATCCGACTGTACATATCAGGAGTACTCAATCTTTTTTTTTTGACCGGGTGGCATAAATATGACAACTTTTTCACGCGGGCCACAACGTGAGGATTGAGGAATAATGGGTGGGGGGGGATGCTATAAGATCAAAGACATTTAAAATGCGGAAAATTGATCAAAGTGTTAAAACTTTTAATTTTGGATTTTATTTTAAAACTATATTAATCTCTTTCAAACATACCTTACACAAAATAGGTTTTATGCATTTATTACACAGTTATGAGGTAATTACGATTTTCTTTCATCAACAATCCCAATCCACTTGTTTGTATTATACTGTCATAAAAACAAAGCTGCCATGTACTTTGATAATTTGATTTTTTTCTTTTGACAAACCCTTATTAATTTTTATTACAAATATTAATTTATCAGAAGTGCAGGAGGGTATCAAAACGTTTTTATTGAATTCCAGATTGATATTAATATTACATTTTCTTAAAATTAGTTCTAACTTGCATGTGCACTTTTATTTCAAATTTATTCCTATACTTTTTGGTTTTAAGACTACACAGCCCTGCAAATTTTAAAATTATCGATTTTTTTTTCTTGCATTTACTTGTGGCCTATATCATTGGGAAACTTGCAACCAAATTATTAAAGATTTGATAAGAAATTAGTTTTTAAGGTAATTGAAGTTTTCTGAGCTTTAGTTTTGGAATCGGTTTCATCTTAAATCATTTTTCCACTCTTAAATTGAATTAATTAAAAAGTTTCCAGCTAAATAAACTCTCTTAGTGTGAAATCTGTTTTAATTTAAATTTGCATTACTAAACAAAACTCTGCCTGATTATGTTTTGAGTTTTATGACATAACTTAGTTACTTAATTAAGATTGATTTCAAGGTCAATTTTTGCATTAAAAATAGTTTATATAATTTAGTTTTATCATTAGTTTTTCTTGCTGAGAAAATTTCGCCATGACAAAACATTCTCAGGTTGCTCTGAGAAAGAGTATTTCGAACGACGGAATAATACTGAAAATGATGCATCTAAAAATCAGTCCTCAGCTGATACTGCAATTAGATTTCCAAATATAAGTATCCTAAATTCTGGAATTGCAGATAAAATAACATATTTCCTTGATGTACCAAAATACATTATAGTAAACATATTGTAGTACTATATTTTAGTTAAAGTCGTTACAACAAGAACTAAAATTCCCTTAACTACCACAATTGAAAACTAAAAAAAATTAAATTTTTTGAACAAACCTGGCTATATTTAGCTTAAGATAGTTTCATTATTATTTTGTACTTAAATGATTTGTGTTTCAAAATTATTGTAAAAATAATAGCTATCAATATAATGAAGAAATATATTATGAATTAAAAAAAAAACCCTTTTTTTTGTCATATATTTAAAATAGTATTTTAAAGTGGAGCATACATTGTGGAAAATGACATTAAAAAATTAGAGCTTTACGGGCCTTATAAGTTTTTGTTTCATGCCTTTACAAACTTTAAATGTGATTTTCTCATATTTTTAATTTTGAAGATTTAAGTGGTTTCTAATCATTAAAGTTTTTTTTTTTTCCGTTCAAGATAGAGCTTTGAAATTTTTTCTATCTATTCACAAACGCATGTTCTGTAAAAGTTGGTATGAGTTTAAATTTAAAATCTCTAGTCATTTTTATAAAAAGAAATACTAAACTTAGTATTTTTAAAATTTTTATGTTTTTTCCACAATTAGAAAAAAAAATAATTGAAAATCAACATAGGAACAGATTTTCAAATCCCTACTTTTTGTTTGTAATAATCTAGGAAACATAAATCATTTAAAATGACTCAACAATTTTAAAAATTGAACATTTTATAAAAGTTTGAAAACTTCAAACTTCAAAAATTCTTAATTTTTTAAAATTCTAAAATAATGACTGGTCAAACTGTCTTATTACTTTCAGAATCAACTTAATAATATAGTCTGAATATAAAGCATAAATTATTTTTATTGTTACTGTATATAAAACATTTTTGAACGAAGGTACTGTGTATACTCTTAACAAAAAAAAAACCATCCGATGAAATAACTGAATTTATCAAAAAGAGCTTTGGAAGCATTTCAGAAACATTTTCAAAATGTCTGTATCAATTCATATGTTATTATTAACAATGTCATATGTTTAGCATTATCTATAATGTAAAAAAAAAATTATAAGATACTTTTGTTACTTCTGTATTTTGTGACATTACCACCGAAAACATATTTTGTTGCTATTGCAAAGATTTTTTTAAGAAAGCCAATTTATCTCGTCTTGAAAGATCACTTCAAGAAAAACAGCATTTGAAAGATTTGTGCTTAGTAGTATAGTAATGAGCAAAATTGTTTTCTTTATAAATAACATTTTCACGAAAAATCAAACACATTATTCATCCATGTTTGTTTTTCTCTACAAAAGTTTTGAAATCCCAAACGTCTTGAAACATCATTATGTAGATAAGCATGACATCAAAAAAAGACATTGACAAATGCATTTCTTTGTTGTTAAAAATAGCAAAGTTTTGTTAAATTTTGCATTGTTGAGTGAGATTTTCGAACCACATTACAATCAACTACAGTTCAAGAAAGAAAATTCAGTATTATTACAAATCTACCTTAAAATTCCTTTAATGTTTCATACGTTGATTTCGATGCTATACTAAGTGATTCGAAAAAATATTTTCTCCTGCGCAATTTGTTATATTTAATTACTATTTTACCTTGTTTGTTATTTTTACTGTTTTTATGGAATCATATTGACTATAATCTTCGAGGTGTTTCTTCACTTTCTTCAGTGTGCTTTGACACTGGTTTTCCGGAATAATCTCTGCACCTTTTTTGAGATCATAATTTTAGATTTGGTGCTGGAACTTGTCGAACTTTACTTCACGACTCAGTATTCTGATGGAAACGTACTTGAGACTACTGCTGATGTAACTGTGACTACTGTGGATGTACAAATTGCAACAGTTAACTCTCTCACCATCTGGAAGATGTGAGGGTCTGAAAGGGAAAGGGTTTTTTGCCACTGCCAGAACCCAAAACCTTGCCTCGAAATCCCCCCAGGGGTGTAGATCAAACGATATTGTCCCTGTCGTGGATCATTCTCTGTTTTTGGAAGATGGGCAAAATTTGGAACTGCCTCCACTTTCGACCCAAAAAACAACCGAACAACTATTTTCGAAGGTGAAACAAAACTCAAGTACATTCAACTGCCGTTTTTCAGCTGTGCATGGCGTTGAACCTGAAGGCTAAACTGGCTCCTTCGTAAAATTTCACTTTGCAATACACAGGAATATCCTACAATATGCCGTTATATGATGACTTAAATTTTCTTGCACTTTCAAAATCTTGCCAACAGTTCATCACTTAATAGTACAGTTTAATTCTCAATTTCTCGACATTCAATAATTATCGACAAGAAAACCTGTAATATTTTTTACTTTTTTCACTGCCTCTGAAAAAACTTAGAACGGTATTTACTGGAACAAATAAACGCATATATATTCATGCCATTACATGGAGGAAAAAGTTTCTTATCGATTAACGGGGTCAATTCTACATATATATCTACTAAACTTGTGACTGCATCGAAGACATCGAGTAAAAACTCTTTCCGATTAGCGGAATCAATTTTACATCTATCTGCTATTTTTGAGATACGTCGAAGAAAAACTTTCTTCCCGATTAGTGGGGTCAATTCTAGGTATATGTGCTAAACTCGTGACTGAATCGAGGATATCGAGAAAAACTTTCTTCCCGATTAGTGAGGACAATTTTACATACATCTACTAAATTTGGAACTGCATCGAGGAAAATTTTCTTCCCGAATAAATTATCTGTCCATGAGTATAATAACGAATTTATAAAGCTGTATTTTAGTATCCCCAACAAGATATTTGTCATAACATATAATGTTGGTAAGATATAAAAACGGTTTCTGGTCATTAGCTTGGATGCACTAGTACATTTTAAGAAGATGATTATGACAAATTTCTAGCACTGCCTTTTTCTAAAATATTTGCACATCATGTTTATTTTAATTTTACTTGTAACTAATGTTTTTATTCTTTGTAAATAAATTTTATTGTATATGGTGCAGTTATTTACCGTTTTTATATTTTGAATGAGATTTTAAAAAGTATCATTTTACATCAGTGTATCTAAATACAAGATCTAGAGCGGTATTCTGATCAGCATAAAACTTTCATTTGAGAATGAGGATAGGCTTGACATCTGTAATAATTGTCATCTTTATTTCTTTACAGAAATACATCACAAACTATTCACTATGATCAGCATACTTATTTCCTGCTATGTAAAATCCACCCAGACCATTATGAATCTACCATCACCGTCTGCCATGCCTTACCAGAAACTTGGTTGCATGGTCTCGTGGAATCTGAGGCACACTTGAACCTTAATGTTAGCTCTTACCAATTGAAATCGTGTCTTATCTGGCCAAGCTGACAGAGCTTTAGTAGATCTCGAATTGTAAAGGCATACAAATCTGCTTTCCTTGACAAAGTATCCCGTTAATAACACAAAGTTCACTTCACTGTTATTATAGACCTCTTTTGTACTTCCCAAACGGATTGCTGCTATTATTCAGAGCAATTTTGCTTGCTTGTTAACACTAATGGACTTTTTTGATATTTTTCGCTTGGAAGACATAAGGGTTAATTAAAAATTAGTTTCACCCATAAAATGGTCGCTACTCCACTGTTATTTGGAATCAATAACTGTTAAATCACAAATAGGAAAGTGTTATCTCTCAATTTGTATTAGCATAACATCGATAGCAAAATTTACATGTTTGATTGTTGGATTAATAGGATTTCTCGCTAAATTTTTAATGTATTGTCCTTAAATCAGTGCTTCTCAAACTTTCAACACTTGCGACCCAATATTAAAGCATAACTTTCATCGCGCCTCCTTTCCTTACAATAACAATGCATAGGATTCAATACTACTATACTTTGACCCTAAACCTGCAATACGACTTTAACCCATTAATTGCCTCCAGCGTATATAAAGATCTCGCTCAGCCAAAGCGTTAATTACCTCAGACGTATAAATACGTCTTTCCGAGTGAGTGAGGGAATATTAACGTCGCACTGTTCAGCTACACGAGGGTTCTTGGCGACGGACCACGTAATTTTGAACCATGGTCAAGTGACTGGGACGATACCTGATCTGGCATCCCCCTTCTCCTAACTACCACACCACACCAACGTGAGGATGTTTGAGCTCTCGAGAGATTTAAAGTGCATCGCTACCCTACACGGCCTGTCTTTAGTGGTACTGAACTCGAACTCATGACATGCCTGCCGTGATCCGATACCTTGACCACTGGGCTATCGCAGCCCCATACGTCTTTCCGAAGTGTGATCTTTTCTATGCACAGCTATTAATAAAATTTCTCCAAAGGCCTTGGAATGCAATAAAAAGACATTGACAGTGTTTGCAAAGCATTTACTTATTTCAGATGGTTTGCTTATTTATTACTTCTTCCCCCTCTTCCAATACATCACATACGCGCACCTAAGTAGAGAAAGATAACATTGGACAGCGAATCACCTAACTTTCAATCAGCAGTTAAGGGATTAATTATAAATCATTCAAATGATCAAGATAAGTGTTAATTTTTGTATATAATTTTATATAAGACAAGCCCATGGGGTCACCGATAATACCTTGTTCTTAGTATTGTTAAATTAATTATAAAATTCATTGTGCAGTACATTTATAAATCTTTATATATATATAAATCTTCTGTGTGTGTGTATGTGACTAAACTCCTCCTAAACGGCTGGACTGATTTTGATGAAATTTTTTGTGGGGGGTTCAAGTGGATTCGAGAATGGTTTAGATTCACAATTCAGTCCGATATCGCAATTAGTTAAAAAGATATTAACTAAAAACATTCAACTCAATATTCACCTGAATTTTTGTAACAACTTTATTGTTATAAAAATGACGTAAGTTGGCGTCGAAAATCGATTTTCAGCCAAACTGGCCAAACCGGGTCTTTATTTTTACAAAAATGCAGAGTAATCATGCTTTTTAGCGTTTTTAATCTATATCTTTTCAAATAATCTTTATATATGTAATTTTTCTGTGTGTGTGTATGTGACTGACTCCTAATAAACGGTTGGACTGATTTTTATGACATTTTTTGTGTGGGTTCAAATGGATCCGAGAATGATTCAGATTCAGAATTTAGTTCAATATCGCAATTAGTTAAAAAGATATTAATTAAAAACCTTAAAACGCATAATTGTTTTACCCCTGTGTGCTGTTTATGCGCGGCAAGAAAAAAAAAGAAAGAAGAGGGGAGAATTTTCCGATATTTTCACCGTTTTTAAAATTGCAATCTAATTTTTCTATCAAAATCAGGCAAAAAATAATTACAGTATCGGAAAGATTATTCATTTCGCCACAATACGGTATATATCTTTATATATATAACTCTTCTGTGCGTGAGTATGTGGCTGAACTTCTCCTAAGCGGCTGGACCGATTTGGATATTTTTTGTGTGGGTTCAAGTGACTTCGAGAATGATTTAGATTCACAATTCGGTCCGATATCGCAATTAGTTAAAAATGTATCAAAATTATGCAAGGGCCCGCGATTGCTCATAAAAAAATCGTGGGCAATATTCTTGAGGCCACTATTTTGAGCAACAAACTTCAAGGGTTGAAGTTGTACTTCTACCACAGACCCCAATGATTCTTTCAGACTCACCTACCCATTCAAATGTTTGCAATTTTCAATTCGCTTGGTATTTGCTATGACCATTAATAAGTCACAAGGTCAAACAATAACAATTTGTGACTTAAATTTAAAAAATCTTGCTTTTCGCACGGCCAATTATATGTTGCATGCCCGAGGTTTGGCAAATCATCACATTTGTTTGTTTATACCCCTCAAGGATTAACCAAAAATATTGTACATTGAATGGCATTACGATAAATTTATTTTTTGTGCATTAAAAAAATATTCCCGTTATAAAAATAGCTCGAGTTTTATCTTTTTACCCTTTAATCAAAACAAGTTTAAGTTTCTATTCAGAATAGCTTCTATACTCAACTTAGTTCATAATAAATACATACTCACACGCAATCGATAGGTCGAATTGTGGTAACTGTACATGTGATGATGACAGGTATTGTAATAGCATTCTTTATAAAAAAATTCATCAAAACGGTCTAGATTGTTATAACTTATTCAAAAAAGTTTGTAGTTTTCGGATTTAAGAGTGTGTACAGGACAACATCTGTCGGGACCGCTAGTCTTTATATATAAAAATCTTCTGTGCGTGTGTATGTGACTAAACTCCTCCTAAACGGCTGGACCAATTTTGATGAAATTTTTTGTGTCGGTTCCAGTGGATTCGAGAATGGTTTAGATTCATAATTCGGTCCGATATCACAATTAGTAAAAAAGATATTAATTAAAACCAGTTTTAATAATCAGTTTTAGGCGACAACTTTGATTTGTCTGCATTGTTGCAACACTTTTATTGTTACAATAATGACAAAAGTTGGCGTTGAAAATCAGTTTTCAGCCAAAATGGAATTTCATGATGTCTCTCTATTGACTGTGTTAATTAACTTTTTAAAAATAAATGCTTTTAGCATGTGATTAACTTGAAATATATTATTAAAATCTCAATTTCTACAATGTTTAAATTTTTCCAATTTAAATTCCAAAAAAAGATAAAACTATTTACACATTTATTAGATATTGATACATTTTTGTAACCTTTTCCATTAATGCCAAGTTAATTTGAAACAAAATATTGTATAAAACTTCAAAAAAAAATTTGGAATTTTGTAATTTAAAAAAAAAAATTCTGTTTTTTATACATAAAATATTTTTAAAGATGTATTTTTTCCATCTTGGGGAGCCGTAAAAATACAACGAAAAAAATTGGAAAAATCGCCAAATGCCAGCAATAGTTAATGATGGGAGAGCTACCTCAGAACACACGAGTTTGAGCGATTATAGTGCATGTGCGGAAAAACAACTTAAGGAGAGTACGTAAGCAGGTAAAAGATTTTTTTCTGTGAGATAAAGATGTTTTCTTTTTGAATGTTTTTTTCTTTTATAATGAGTGTAAAAAATGAATTTTCCAGTAGTTTTCCAAATCCAATTTATTAGTTTGAATTTTAAGAAAGTATTCATTGTGTAAAATAATGAATACGATCTTAGTTTTTAATAATACATCGCAACTCATAGTTTTCTTTTAGAGAAATAATTTACTGAAAAACCTTAAAATATAGGAAAATGCTGCCCTGTTTTTATTAAATAGTATTATTTCCTTTTAAATCTCTTTTTATACAAGGGATGTAAACAAATTCTTAGGTTTTCTTCCCATAGTTCTTTTTTCACAGTTACATATATTTAATCGAAAAATCAAACATCCAGATAAAAGCAGTCGTTTCATAGCTAACGGTAGACATTTTTTTATTCATTATTTAACGAAAATGGATATAAATTAATATATTTTTTTAAGAATTAAAGTTATTTTGCGTTTTATTATTTATTACTAAATTATTTATTTAATAATAAATTTGTATATTGTTTTCTTGAGAACAAAACTGGATTAGCTTTGTAAATTTTCAACCGAAAATAGAAATTTGAAAAGAAAAAAAAAAGATCTTATCCCTTGGGCAAGAAGCTCATGCAACGCTGGGCTGAAGGGAGGGAAAATAAATCTGTCTAACAAAGAGAAGAGGAAGAAATTTTTGAAATGGGGATTTAAATGACATGAATATAGAAATCACTCACATTGCTCAGTGTCCAGAGAGAAAGGGAAAATTTCCATGGGGATAAAATTGTACCCGCGGAAAAAGCCCTTACAACGTCGAGCTAAGTGGCGAGAAATCTAACCCGCCCTACAGGACAAAGATGTGGAAGAAACTTCAAAAAAGAGTATGTTAATGACATTAATATAGAAATCACACACATACCAAGAAGTGCTGACACTGAAAAGGAAGGGGAATCTTCCAAGACATAAAGCTGTACACTCGAAGAAGCCCATCGAGGCCATCCAGCAAGTATGTTATGTAAATATCAATGTGTATTTTATTTTTTATTCTGTCAAAATATATATTGCTTGTTAACCTTCAGCAAATTAATAATTTTGTTAAATAATCTTTTGTTTTCGACTCTTCAATATGCTCGCGCCCACAGTTTGAGAAACGCTGGATTAGCCATTTTTTTTTTTTCGTTTTCTCCCCACCCCTTCCAATACATCACATACGCACGCCTACGTGGAAAACGGTTGGCATTGGGTAGCGAATCTCAAAACTTTTAATCGGCAGTTAAGGGATTAATTATAAGCCATAAAAAATTATCAAGATAAGTGTTAATTTTTGAATATAATTTTATTTATGAAAATTCCATGGGGTCACTGGTAATTATTAAACTTTTTCTTATCTTAATATTGTAAAACTAATTATCAAATACATTGTGTAGCACTGGTACATTTATACGTGTAATATATCAGTGTAAATATGCATTTTATTTTTTTATTATGTCAGAATGTAATTTGTTTGTTTTCTTTCAGTAAACTAATAAATTTTTTCAATTCTTTTATTTTTACCTTTTCAATATGTTTGCGCCCCCCTTGTAGAGTTGTCACGTCCCACAAGGGGGGCGCGCCCCACAGTTTGAGAAACGCTGCCTTAAATAACTGGATTTGTTAGTGCAAGAGACCAAGACCGGGCCACTCAGAAAGGTTCAGAGGGCCACAGGTTGATTATTGCTATAAGGCTAATAGTATTATAGAGAACGTATATTTTTTTCAGGATAAAAGATACTCCCTTCATGAACAGGAGCCTTTAGTCCTGATGTAAAATTATTATCCAGGTGGGCACTGATTCGTAGAAATGACAGATATCATGTGGGTTGTTTGACATAAGAGTTCCATTTACCAGACCTCTCAGAGGGAAGGAAGGTGAGAAACCACTGTCTTTGCTACGTTTTCGTTGATCATAGGCTTTAATTTGAAGTGGTACTACCGCAAATAAGAATTCTACTCCAGTCCATGTGATTCCAGGTCAAATGCATCCGTAATTATTATAAAAAACATTTGGTAGTGTGCAATTGGGGGAGCCGTCGGTACAATGACCTCCGTAACCTCAGCGTCTGCTTGCTGATTCTAACGCCTATGATCGTTCCAAACATGCAAATACTGTCCGAGTGACAAAATTTATGAAAAGTTGTGAACTACGATTGAACAATCATTATGTCACAGTGTGATTTGACATCTATACTCTAGATGTCATAGTTCACCCATTCTTGTAGCATTGTCGAATCGTAGCAAAGATCCGTCGAAAATGTCAAGTGATCTTGGATTTTCACTGGCTTGCTTCTTTCACGTCATGTCTCACATTGGAATATACTACAAGTTTTGGTTTTATAGACAAAAACCTTAAGGTATCCGACTACGTTCGGAACCGTGATTTTAAAAAAGCGCATAAATGAATAATTGTCATGATATTTAGTGTCACTTAGATTAGAATACATGTATAAAATTGTTTTAAGGACACTTTGACAAAAAAAATTATTTAGATACAATATTTTGGCAAAAAATTAACTTAGAATAATCTTTTTTCAAATGTTCTTTTGTGAAAAATGCTTCTATTATAATAATATTTTGCCTGTATATAGCTCAGACCTCTCTACAGAGGCTCAACTATTAGTTTTGAAAATTTCACTTGATTTAAACCAATTTAAATAATTATTGGCGTTTTATTCTTAAAATTGCTCCCGTCTGTGGTCGTAAAATATGGATAAACCCACTTCTAAGTTATATATTTCAAAATTTTATAATAGAAGCAATTTTCACAAAAGGAGAACATTTGGAAAAAAAATTATTCTAAGTTAAATTTTTGCCGAAATAGTGTATTTAAATAATTGTTTTTTGTCAAAACATACTTAAAACAATTTTATAAATGTATTCTAATCTAAATGACACTAAATATCATGAAATTTATCCATTTATGGGCCTCTTTAAAATCACGGTTCCGAACGTAGTCGGATACCTTAAGCAGAAGGGATCTTCTCTGCTAATGTTTCACGACTATGATTATTGGTGCAGTTCTCGTACGTAGACAAAATCATACTCTTAAGGAAGTTGTGTGTGTTTGCGCGCCATAGCTGGGAAATATCCTCTTTTATGCATATCATGCGAATACTTATTTCCATAAATCTGAAGCTAGAACTAAGTCATTGACCCCCAAAGGTTGGTTAGTTGCATATTCTTTCAGGTATTCGTATGCGTGATTTCGTTTCATTCGGATAACTTTACGGTGCATCGTTTTTTATGTCATATAATCTAAATGTTCTACAAAAGGTTTACACTTTTAAGTATGTTATTAACATTTTAATTATTTTAGGAGAATATAACTAGAGACACAAATTCTTTATAATATTTTTTTTCATATTTATAAATATGTATTCTTTTGATTCTTTTATTTTCTGATGAAACATGAAACACACACAAAAATATATTTACAAAAATAAGCAAAAAAAAGTTCTGATGAAAATTAAATCACAGTACCTGCTATTTAATATTTGGTGAAAAAGTTGAAAAAAGCAAAAATATTAAGTGGAAAGTACTTGAAAACACTCACTAGTCATCGAACATAAAATTAGAGAAGCTGAAAATCATATGAGCTGTCTGAAAATTATCCTTCAGTAAATATTTTTCAAAAGCAAATGAGTTGAAAAAATTTTAAATTAAAGGAAAATATCCGTCCACTGAAGGGGACGGGGAGTTTTATTTAGTATATAATACCACATTCTTCTTTTAACTTTATTGTGAATATCTGAAATTCAAAAAATAGTTTGTTAATGATATCCTGCTTGATCTATTTAGATTAAAATTAAATTCCAGCACAATAAGAAAAAAATGGGAAATTCTTTTTAGACAGAGCAAAGCAGCCAAAGAGAACCATAGTTCAACAGCATAAAAATAACGAAATTCTTTTGAGCTATTTTATTGACTTCCCTGCCTTTTATGAACCCACAAAAGAGCTCGTTTATTCCGCATGTTATGGCAGTTCATGCTCATACAGAGCCGTAACAGCCGGCACCTTTGGGACGGGGCACTGGATTTTAATTAAGATTTAGCACCCCTAATTTCACGCCTAGTTTTTATGTCTCAGAGATCTGTAAGGGTACTGAAATATATGTGGTGCCATCTCACCAAAGAAATAATTTTTGTTCTTATACATTAGTTTGGAGACCAATACAGCTTATATTCGTAATAAATGGATCATTCAAGCAATTTAATGAATAAAATTATCACAATGTGAAGTACCCTAAATTGACTTTTTTAAAACGGTTTGTTGTCGTTTGATATTTCTCATTTCATATCTTAAAAGTAATGCGTTTAATTTATTTCAAAATACTTTTAAGTCACTAAGGCATTAAAAAATAGTTCCGCTGTAGGTCATAATTGCAAAGATTTTTTTTTATATGTGACTGTTCCTCCGTATTTTTTTTTTTTAATTCGAGTATTATAGGGATATTTTTTTAAAAAATAATTTTACTATTTACGTGAAATTGGATGTGAACGAAATGAATTTTTTGAGAATTATATAACAGTTAACTCAGTGGTGCAATCAGGGTCAAAGCCTACTGTGCCCATCTCAGTACACGTGACTTTTGGCCGTGAGATGCATTAGTAGATGCTCCGATCATGTGATATAACAATGGTTTCAACTTAATGGGAATGATAATTATATTTCATAAGACATATTTTTCCAATTCTACTATTAGCTCATACTCTCTATATATTTATTTATTTATTTATCTTCGGGGAATATTCAATCGTTAATAAAATACATTTTAAAGCGCTCAATTGAGCTGAAATTGTATTTACATGATTATTTTGGATGACAATACTGTAATCTAATTATAATTAATAAAAATTAATTGATTAATAATTATTTAAAGAATTACAAATACAGCCACGTTGGCATCAATTTTGGCAACTTAGCGACCATTTTGGTGACTTATATCAAAACTTGAAAAGGTTTTTTTCTCACTTTTTAAAGCATTCAGTTGAACTGAAATTTTATATACACTATTGTTTTGGATGACAATACGATACTTTAATGATAATTAATAAACATTAAGTAATACTTAATGTTGCGATTCTGCCATGTGTATATACATATTTATATTAACTGGAACTATTTAATAAAAAGTACCTAAAATAAAAATTTTCTTTGTTGATCTAAGTAGAAATTGATTTAATTTTTTTTTACATTACTTGTTTTTTATTTATTTATTGAAAATTCTTGATCTTAAGCTTGTTGAAATACAAACTATCACTTATCGATACAATCTACATGAAACTTTGACTAAACTATCTAATTGCGGAGATTTAACCTTTGTGAAATTAAAAAACTACATTTCCGGAGTCGAGACCTGATCTTAATTTAAAGAATTCTAAATGACAAAATATTTGAAATACAGATTCCAACTTTTTGAATGATTTATTCGAATATTGCATAAATCTACACACTGAAACGTACTCTCACAATTATTATAATTAAATTATGAGAATAAAACTTCTAATAGAGAAGCATTCAAGTTATAGAAGTTTCACGAAAACAATTCTAACATTTCAACATATGTACATTCCTTCGGAAATTCGAATAAAGTATTTAGCCAATAACGGCAGAATATGTAGTAGGATTTAAAAAAATCCGGGCTTGAGTCTATAGCAATATAATTCCGGGACACAGTTGAAACACATTGTTCTTCAAAATAGGACCCTTAAGCAACAGAACACTTTTTCCATCGCTTGTACAGTTTTTCGAAATATTTCTGAAATAAATTTTCAGCCATGTCCTTTTATTCAGCCGGCGATGCACTTTTAACTTCATCTGCGTATTGAAATCGAGGACTCTGCAAGAAACGTACAAATTCAAGAAATATTCTGAAGTTTCAGGGGGCAAAATCCGGGTGGTAAGAGGGACGTGGAAAAATAGTTGCTTTCATTTCCAACCCGTCGTTGTTTGAGCATCTTTTACGTACCACCGCAAAAAACGTTGCAATGTTTTCAACGGTGTGGAAAGTCTGTGGATGTCCATAGCTTTCGTTGTCGTTGACACTTTATTTGCCTCTGAAAAACGTCGATGCCACTCAAAATCTTACGTTCGTGATAATGTATCACTGCTTTAAACATGCTTCAATACTTCGTAAGTCTCCGTAGCTTTCTTTTCCAAGCCAACATAAAATTTGATATTATTCTTCTGCGCAACAAATGCAATTTCTTTATATCGCTAGCTACTAAATACATCTACCTACAAAATACGATTACATGGCAAGCCACCGACTACGTGATTTGAGGCAAACTTTTTAGAAAACGGAAAGAATGCAGGGACACAGAAATGTTATCGTATTCGCTTTACTGCAAACATTTCTACACGTTACAGGCTCGGTCCAAGAACTTTTGAAACGTACCTCGTAAAACTGTTGCTAGATCTTTAAATAAACAGATAAACTTAATGCAAACAAAAAAGTTTAAAAATGAAATTAATGCAAACAAAATAGGTTCACAGATAAAATAAATGAAAATAGAGCCACGTAATAATTAAATATATTTACATACATTTACAGCAAAAAATAATGTGAAACATTGATTTAATTCTTAAATTCAGTTCATTATCAAACAACATTCATTTATAGGAAAAATCGTGTTAAAGGAATTAATTTGAAGGAATTGAGTATATTTTTATAATTCATAACATATTTGGTACACATTTAGCAATAACAGTTTCCACATTAATTAATATAAACTTTTCTATATAACTATCTTGAAAATAGTAATCATTACTGTACTGTTATCATATAAAAAATTAAAATTAAACAAAAGTCAAAATTTAATGAAAATAAAATTCTTGTGAAGAAATACTGAGCCAATATAGGAAACATTTACAAGTTGACATTATTTCCTATAGTATCTAATAAGGACACGTTTTTATGTTTAAAATATCAAAACTGCATTTTAGAGACAGCAAAAAATAAATAAATAAAGTAAAATTCATAAATTTTTGCCCTAGAGTTATATGTAATAATTTTAAAATCATTTAATTTGTATCAACTTAAGAAGGAAAAATATCAAGTTGCGTAGCTTTTGAAGTTTATGTACATATACAATAAATGAACTGAAAAAAATAATTGGCTTAATTTTAATAACACCATGATTGAGATATCGTCGGCGCAGTTATCAGACTGCGTAACTCCACCGGTCTAACTGATTTGATATAGGAGTGCAACGCACCAAGCTCTTTTTGGCGCGATTCCTTAATCGCGCCAAGCAGTGGTGAAGCAAAACACTCCCTTTTGTTTCGTCTACGCCATGCCTCAGTGCGCGCTCTACTTTTAATTTATTCCTTCGATTGGTATAATTACTATTTTTTTATTTCATAATAAAACTAGACTTCGAAGGGAGAGTGATGGCAAGATTTTAACATAAAATAAATACAACAGAAAGTAATATTAATGTATTATACTACCAGATATATAAATTATTTACACTATTTTAAGCGTTCATTACACAAAATTTGTTAGAATGTGTTACTTTTGCTGAGCAGAGATCAGTTTAGGAAGGTGTTTTCAAAATCAACTCACAAGAGATTTACGGGAAGTTATAAATTTAAAAAAATCCTTTTTATCAGCTATTCGATCTAAAGACTTAAAATTTCATTTTTTTTTTTCAGCTGAGATATGCAAAAGCTCTTTTTTTTTGTTTAATTTGCAATTCACGATTGTAATATTATCGTCTATTTTGGCGAACATAAACAACGGCGCCTAGCCCTACTGTATCAAATTAGCATCCCAGATGGAGTTACGCAGTCTGATAATTAGACCGACGATATGTATGATTATTGTCAACAGATATGGAGAATTCCTAACGCGTCAAGTGACGATAATGCCTTTAATAGAGCTTAGACGATTATGCCTTATCTTTCCTAACTTCCGCATTCCCACCATGAAAATGAGAATCACTCCCTGTATCGTAAAGCAACTCAATCGTGCCAATAACAAATTTCTGGTTGAATTATAACCTGAACTCACAGCTCGATTTGATAATATCTTGCGTGGAATCCAGGGACCATAACAGCATCACTAATAGGCTACCATCATGGACAATAGTAATATCTAAAGCGCTTCTTAAAGAGATCAAAATAACTTATTCAAAATTTTTTAACTTAAGCTGACATTTAAATAAAAAAAGTAATTTAGCCATGGATTGCAAACCAATAAAATAGTACTGTTAAAAATTAAAAATAAATATTTTCTCGGAGAGGTTTTAATTCTGACATTAACATTTATACTTATTCAAGAATATTTTTAAAAAAGTAAATATATTGTAAAAATAATAAAATATTAAATTAATTATTAATTAAATTATTATTAAAAATAATAAATATATTTAAAAAAAAAAACTAAAAAATACTATGGGGATAAATAGTATTAAGTTTATGTTCAGAGAAAATCAGATATTCTGAATATTAAATGTGTCACTGTATTAAAACTTTCATAAGATTGTTTATTTAATATGTATCAAAATCTTTCTTTTAAAGTAAAATATATTTAAACCGATACATTTTGCTTATAGTATGCAAATAACCTAAATTAATACAGGAAAGATTTGAAAATAGGAAAGATCTGAATATTCCTCCCCCCTAGCTAACTGCAAGCAATAAAGACCAGGAAGATAAAAGCGTGCACCGACAGGCCCGAATAGGGATTCTTGTCCCCAACGCATGTACTTCATACCCGAAGGTGGCCAAAATTCAAATCACTCTACCCCAAGCGCACATTTTAGATCATCATAGGTCATCCACTCATTCGAAGGGGTTACCCAGGTATTAAATACTAAAGTAGATAGCAATATAATCTAACACTACTGATTAATTACGTACTTTTTATGGGAGTAACAAAAAATAATTCCCAAAAATCACGACAGTAATCAAATGTCTACGGATATGAGCAACATTTTTTTAAACCCTAAGGCTTTTTAAATATGTTTCTTTTCTTTCAAAATTTTTTTTTTCCCAAATTATAATATACCATAAAACGTATGGGTTTTTTTTGTTACTGCCTTTAATTTTTTTTTAATTTTTTTTTGTTAAACTTAAAAAATTCTCGAAAAACATTAATTTTGATTTTGAAATTTTTAGAAAAATTTTAAAAGGGTAATTCAAAAACCCTTTTTCAAAAACAAATTTTTGAAAATTATAAAAGTTTCAAACCCTTACTTCAATTATCAAAAAACCTTAGGGGTTTTTAATAACAGGGGACAAAAAATTTAACATGGTGAGTTTAAAGTTTTATTTTTTGAATAGCATGTAAAAAACCCCCAAAACTAAAACTTTATGTAATGTTAATTTGTTTGTTTCAAAACTTTACCACAATGTTTTAAAAAAAATTTTCAAGAATAAAAGAATATACTTGTATAATGAATATATAAAAAAAGGGAAACAAAAGGTAATATTTCATAAAACATATCTTAACAATTTTTAAAAATTCATACATTTTGATTTATTCCATGCCGTTCTATACTACATAATAAACAAAATGTACACAAATATTCATACTCTTTTTTCCCTAATTTTAAAAAACCTTAATTTTGAAAAATTTTTCCTGGAAAAGAAAAACCTTTCAATTTAATGTTTTATAAAGAACAATGTTTCAAAATAAAATATAAAAATTAAATTTCAACCAAAAATTTGCTTATATAAGTTTTTGAATTTTTTTATAGTAATTACTTGTTAAAATTTCAGATAGGGGAAATAAAGCATTATTAAAATAAATTTAAAAACACGAGAAATTTCGGAGTTTCACTGTTGATCTTGTTTTTTTCTTAAGATTAAATTTTGTTAAATTTCTAACATTAACAATTTAAAAAATTTTTAAACATATAATATAATATAAAAGAAACAAAATAAAATAAATTAAAAAATACGTGATCAAAATTTAAAATTTTCCCCGCTTTATAAGAAACACCTTCTTTTCAGAAAGAATTTCTTTTGGGTTTACGAGCTGTTTGATTTTTTCGTACCAAATTGTACAACATTACTTTTTCTTTTTTTTCTTTGATATATCCTTCTAAAATCTTTATAAATTGCAAAATTTTTCGCTATGCTGTTAAAATAAATTTTATTTTTTTTTGAAAAAAATTAAGGTTTAAAGTTCCAACTTTAAAATTTCAATACTGCATCAAAACTGCAATATTTATGTTCAATGACGCTGATGATTTTTTTTAAATTACTCCAAATATGCTGTGAGAGTTTCATTGAAATTTTGAGTCATGCACCAATGCAACGCCCCAAAAAACTCAAAGCAAGTTCGGGAAATTGGCAATCTTTTGCCAAATGAGCCCTATTCACGGGTTTTTTTACTACTTTTGTGCAAACCCGGGTTTCACCATTTGAATAGCGTTGATAAAAAACCAAGAATTTTGACCAAAAGGGGCTTTTAAAGTGCTGTTTTTTTCATCAGTGGAAATGTAGGGTATAAAGTAGCATATATGGCAGTTTCATTTTTCAGCATTGTCTTTGTTGTTTAAAAATGGCATTCTGATAATACGAAAATTTTTTTATGGTTTCATTTTTCAAACTCCCAAAAGATTTTCCACCGAGGTAACTCCTCTTGAACCCTTTCCTTTTACACATTTTGGGAGAGCTGACCCCAGCCCTTTACTCCGGTTCCATCTTCTTTTTTATTTTAACATCCCCAAAAGACTTTGATTCAGTCAGATGTTGAACGCTTTGAATCACCATCTGAAAGTACCGTTGTGTATCTAAATCCAATCTTTTCAGATCTCGACCACAATGCGGATGCTGCATGGGCTCCATTGAACCTGAAGAGCCACAATGGTTTGCATTGCGAACTTTATGACCGTTAAACCAAAATCGTACTCAGCTGAATTTTTTTAAACACCTTTTTGGGTATTTCACCTTTACAATATTTGATATTACTTTAAAAACAACAACATATCCCGTCAGCTGTCTAGACACGCCCAAATCCAATCTGAGATGTATGCCCCCCGGTCAACCAAGTACCATGAAAGAAAACCGCAATATTGGGTTTCACCACTGTTTTTGATTGTATGCCTTAATTTCACTTTGGGATGGAAATGTTTTTCGGATGCTTTTTCCAAGTGAAGGAACATCTTTTCGTAAGTGTTAAAAAATTCGGGCATTAGATGCATATTCATAAACATGCAGAACTTTTTAAGACTTTATATCCCGTCCGAAACTCAAAAAAACTTGTGTCTTGAAATTAATATCATGGGCTGATTTATCCCCTTTTTCATTAAAAAAATCCAGAAATTTTCATTTATTTAATATCAGCGCAAGAATCACACACAACTTTAATATTTTCAAAAATCCATAGGTTTTTAAAATTTTTCTCCAAAGAAGTTTGCAAGTATTACATAGTGTTTTTAAAAAGATTTGTTAATGTTTTTTTCAATAATGACGTATGTTGGGGATCTGATATACCAGTATATTTTTCATCCAAACGAGAAAAAATATTCTTTTTTCTTCGGTTTTTCACCCCCAAGTTAGGGTTTTGAGAAACTTCTGAACTTGTCTTAGCATCTGGGAAAACCCCCCTTCAAAGCTTTCGTTGTGGCAGATTTGACGTTTTTTTGGCCTAGGCATCTTAACTTTTAAACTTTTGGAGAAATCACCCCAAATTTCCGTCGTAAAGCAACCTTTTTTTATCTTCGCACAGAGTACAAAAATAAGAAATTTGAGGAAAAGAACTTCAAAGAAAACGCGGAGAATAACCTTATATAATCAAAACAAAACAATTTTTTCACTTCAGTTTAAACACAACAACGTGGGTAAAAAAATTTGTTCCCCTTTTTATGGCTCTTTTTTTGGCAGCGATCTGAAAAAATGGGCGTGGCAGCTTTGTTTAGTGTATGACATGCAGCAAAAAAGGATAAATAACTGAATAAAAAAAATAGATAAACTCTGAAATTTTGCGCACATTAAGAAGGATTAAAAACATCAAGCCAATAAAAAATCATAGTTTGATGATTTTAGGTACCATATCGCCCAAAAACTACTAAACAAAGATTCATTGAAATTGTGACACCGCTGTTTTACTTACATTTATTTTTTATGGGGGTTTTAAAACGTTCTCCAACTTTGATATTTTATAAATTCACGAAATTTCATTTACTATTCACATAATTTTCTGCATATTATTTATTTAAAACTAAACTCTATATGTCATGTGTAAAAAAAGAGATGTGAACTTTCAAAGCTCATACTAATCATCATTATGGCTGGGTTTTCACTGATCAATCGGCTTATGACTTCTCAAACTGTTATAAAATATGCATTTATTGAAATTTTATGAAAGAAGCGTTTATTTTAACTTGTTTGTTAATACGACTATTGAAATAATTATAAAACAAATATTTATATAAATATGTACGAGGTAAAATTTAGTGAAACGAATATCAAAAGAATAAGTGTTGGAAATTGTATTGTGTTTTATTGATAAAATTTTGAGTTGCGTTGAAATGAAAATCGTAAATTTTAATCCAGCGTAAAACAGATTTATTATTATTATTATTTTTAAGAGGAAATATCAGCTTACTTTGTTATCTTACACTTTTAATGTGCGTCTTACAGTCCCTAGAAAACACTGAAATCATCTTTATCAATTTAATTAGTAACACATTATTAAGAGAAGTTGAAACAAGATCCCACATAGGATCCCGATGGTTTATGTAAAAAAATTACATTACGCAGACTATTCGAAGGTTATGCAAAAGATAAGTGTTTATCATTTGTATATAAATAAATATAGTAGGAAGTTTGATTCCAAGTTCCGTGTTCATCGACCTTGAAATGATATATTTATGCAATTGATATGAAAGTCTAGACTTCAGACAGCAAAATTAGCTGATCAGCCATTTTGGGTGAAGTACTAATAGGCGCATTTATACTTAAAATAAAAGTACAGTTAATCAAAGGTGTGGCTGTGTTTTAATAACTGTAGGTCATTAAAATAATATTTTTGCTGATGAGAACGTGAAATCAACTCATTCTTTTTTTAAATTTCTGCAATGAATATGAATAAGAAAGAGACATTAAGTTTTTTTTATTTTATTTCATGAAATGCTTTACCGTAATTAAACTATGTCGTCTTTTAAATTGCTAAGACGACATTTATTTATGATCTTTTCTTTTTAAATACGAAATAATGTGTAGTACGATAGAGAAAATAGAATCTAAGTGCGCGTTATTTCCTTTTCGAAGAAAACTGATAGTAGTTACAAAAAAAATATGAGTAATTAAATTCAGAAAAAAACTGTTTACATTAGGGCATATAAAAATTAGTCTTATATCCGTTTTCTTATCCTGATAATCATATAAATTTAAATAGCAAGCAATTATATATATTTACTCAAGGCTATTCATTCATGAAAATAATTTATCAAATAAATCATAAAAAAAATATTAGTTTTTTAAGAAATTGTCACGATTAATCTGTAGAATTTAGAAACATTTTCTTCCTTCCTGTATGCTCCTTGATGCTCTAATATATTTAAATGTTTGAACTATGCGTGCAAAGAAAAGGTAAACAATTTTTTTAGCTCTCGTTTCACTTTTAATAATAATTGAAAATAATTTTTAAAAGCATCAGCAAAACTATTTTGATGGGAAAAAATGTCTAATGTCCTTAGCGTATAAATTGGCTTGTTTACATTATTCAATGTTTTTATTTTATTTTTAGTTTTGCTTTTCGATAGCATGATTAATACAATGGTTTTGCGAATTAAAGAAAAATATATTGATATTTTAAAAGAAAATATTATGTTGAATATATGTTTCAGTTTTAAAAATGTGACACCTTGCTATAACTTACAACACATTACTATTTTATTCGGTGACTGCAGAAAAAAATTGTTTTACAAAACTAGATCAGTACACTTTAAAAATGAAAAGGGTTATGAAGATGACATCAATGTAAATCAGGCATGTCAAACTCATGCGATATTACGGGCCACATGGCCTATTTTATTATAAGTTGGGAGCTGCCTGTTTTCAATTTTCAAACAATCAATAAAATACAATTTTTAAAATGTACTATACATTGATAAGACTCAATGTATTAAATATTATACGTATCGTTTTATATTTCATATTATTTTTTAACTTAAACTAAAAATATTTTAAATCCTTTATTAAAAAAATAATTATTGTAAAAAATTTAATATAATTTAATTAAGGATTACTATTAATAACATTTTATTTTTTAGAAAATATTTGACATCGTTTTTTTTTCACAAAAAAGTCATCAAGATTTGATCGAAACCATTGAGCTGATGCAATTTTTAAAATTGACAATAAATGTTGATTGGGGTTAATCTTAACCTTTCTGAATTTTCTCACTATTTATCCTTAGAAAAAAATGATTTTCCTCATAAATAAGTGCTTTTAAGTATAACCATTTATTCCCATAACAAACGATAAATTTTAGGAAACCGATCGACTTTAGGGGAACATGTATAAAAATCTAGAATTTCAACTTCCATTGACCTTTGCTTCAACAACGAATTTCATTAACCTTCAATTAAGTTCATTTGTAAGCTTTCATAAAAAATTTCAATATCGATGGATAAAAATCAAGTCAAAGTTTGAAATTGTAACTGGCAGCTTTTAAAATCAGAAAATCTTCGAACTATGATTCCGTTTCTAACAATTTATTTTAGTGAGCATATTCTGTAAATATTAATCTATGGGATTTAATCAATATATCTTGACAGATTTCAAAGTGAGACATGTTTTCTTTTTCTATCCATTTTTTGCCATAGTAATAATTTTAATAATATCAAATATAGTTAGTACAACATGATTTTCGTCTTGAAGTTTAAAATTAAGTTGATTAAGGTGACTCTTTTAATATCGACTAAGAAAGCCAGGTCCCCTCTTTATCCATTTTCCATCTCTTAACTAAGCACATTCATAATTTTTGTGTCCCAGAAGTTTGTAATTTCTTCCAGCATTATGATTTATGATTTAAAAGCCGCTGAGCTTCCATATAATATGGTTGATCTTTGTATTAACTTTCTATATCTTCCAGAAATGAAGCAAAGTGACGATGATTAAAGTTTATGTTCTCAAATATAATTTACGGTTTTGGTGATTATTTTTAAGACCTATCCTACATTTAATGAATAATTTAATGAAACTGCTCAAAATTGTTATTACCATGCAGTTTGCATGTTTCTTTTAAATAATCTTGCAACAACTCCTTTAGTAATACCGATCATGGTAGGGACACCATCATACAATACAAACCAACTTTTCCATTGTGTGGTAACTCATATTTCTTCAAAACATCTATATAAGTATATTCAAAATATATGCCACAGTGGTTGTATTATGAATATGAATGATTTCCAAAAGTTCTTCGCTTATTTTTTGATTAAACTCGCATCCGTGAATAAAAAATGACTAACTGAGCGAAATTTTGAATATCTTTACTTTCACTGATATTGCAATAAAATATGTTTCATATGTTGATATTGTTGAATTATATACTGATTTCTCAAACCTTCGACTATTTCATTAACTCTGCTAGCTACAGTTTTTCGACTAACACTTTTAATTTAATTTGTTTGTGCTAGGCATAATATTTCTGTTGTTTTAAATAAACATTCACTTATTAATTTCCTTTTAGAAAATGATTTCAATCTGCTTACGTGATTAAATGTGATAATTAATTTTTCAGCATCCCTTTTAGTTTTCCCCTGTACAGATTTTAAGTGTGTTTTAGTGTGCAATTTTAACACTAGAACTCCATCGGTGTCAATTTGACACTGGGGTCTGTTGGTTTTGTTCCTTTCCCAAATTTTTTAGGGAAAATTTTAAAATTTTGTGACTTTTAATTATTTTCCTTTTGGGAATTACACAGTATAAAAACTTTGTAGTTCTAAAATTAATTAGGAGAAAATTTTAAAAACTAATAATATCTTTAAAACCCGATGTAGCCCTTTTAACCCCAAAAACAATTTATTTATCATAAATAGCTGTAATTCAAAATTACTATTAGTAAAAAAAAACTTCCCAAAAAAACAATCAGCATTTATTTGACCGAATTTCGGGGTTATGGGGAACAGCGGAAAACAAATCTTATTTTTCTAAAAAATTTTTGGGGACTAAGGGTTTTTTAAAAGTATTTGGTTAAAACTGCTCACAGGAAAAAAAAACATTGATTTTCGAACCTGGGGGCAGAAAACGAAAACCCTGAGACAATAAGGGTTTTTTGTCCCGAAGACCTGTTTTTTTGCATCCCCCTCACGTCTACAAAAGGGGGGAATCCATTTAGCATGGAACAGACAGCATTTGGATTTTGGGGAAAATCAATGGGGACCGTTCTGTTTTTCCGATGAGTCCCGTTTCAGCCTAAACACCAATTTTTTTCGTCGTCCCTTCAAAATGCGAGAACCAGGGACCCGCACCCCTTCCCAAAGTCTCGAAATCAAAAAATTATGGGGGGAGGAGGTTTAATGGTTGGCGGTTTTGTTTAAAGGCCGTACACCTCCCCTGCCCATGAAAAAAGGGCCCGTGACTAGTGTGAAGTATTGGGGAAAGAAAGGGCTTTGGCCCTTTGGGTTTCCCTTTTTAAAAGTGCTGTGGCCACGGGGTTCATTTTTGGGGCGATAACGCGAGGCTACATAGAGCTCTTCTGGTTGACGAATTTCTAGATAGTGAGGATATTCACCGTATGGATTTACCAGCCAGGTCTTCAGAACTCAACTCTATAGAGTATGTCTGGTACGCTCTGGGAAGAAACAATTGCAACTCACAACCTCCTCCGAGAACCATCAGGATATGAAAAATGCTTTTCTGAACGAGTGGGACCAGTTGCCCAAGAACGGGGATACACTGTTTTTATTTCAAGTATGACATCACGCTCCCGGGCTTGTAAAAGTTGAAGGGGGGGCCCCATCCCCCATTTTTTTTGTTTATTCTGAAACCCCTTTTGTTTCATCCCTTTAACCCCCAAAGAGTTTTCCCTTACGGACATGGGTGTATATTGCAATTGGGGGAGGGGTTTTTTGTTTTGTATGTACATATCAAATTTCATTGAAATCGATCCAGTAGTTCTTGAGTTAATCGATCAAGTCTACAAATTCTCTTAATTTCTAAAACCAGTGTACATCAAAATAATTTCAGTTTGTGATTTTGTATATCATGTTATCTCAGTTTTTTTTTCAAAATTTATTTATTTTGTTTCGTTCCAGCCCCAACTAAAAATAATTTTTATATATATTTATAATCCACATTTTACGCGGACTTACGCAGTTATTACTTAGTCTTACCTATCGCTAACTTCGGGTATTATTGTTTTAAAAATTGGTTTTCTTTAAAAGGGTAGTTTTTTTTGGATTAAAATCAAGTCCCTTTTTTAAAGGGTTTTTAAAAAAAAATTTATAAAATGCTAGAAGTCACATGACACCATGCAGGAAATTTGATAAAAATGAAGTTAATTATGTACTTAATCTGGAAATCAGGAATATTGGGCAGGTTCAAAAAATGTCCTACCATAGTTTTTCTTCGAAAAATTTTTTAAGTCAAAATCATTAATTAAAATAAGAATAATATGTTTCAATCCTAATGCTCATTTGTAATCATGATTCGTCAATCCGTCATTTCTTGAGGAATAACAAATTCATTTCTAGATATCGAGGCTTTATTAAGATTTTCTTCACCTCCTCTAATGTGCCATCGTCTTTGAAAGGATGGTACCGCATTTTATTAATGAGAGAAATTTTTTTTCGCCCCCCTTACGATCTACATTTTCTTTTCGGGATCATTTCTATTTGGGAAATTTCCCAAAAATTTGCACAAAAAATGGGGTTGGCAGTTTTTTTTTAAAGTGTTTCTGTTATTGTATCATGTTCCAAAAAAATTTTAAAGGTGTTTAAATTACACTTTCTTTTGGTTTTTCTAATTTGGGAAAGTACAACCTTTTTTTTTACGGGAAAAAAAAATTAGTGAATACGTTTTGGGAAATTTCCTTTATATATATATATATATATATATATATATGCATCAAAACATGTTTCTTTAGCTTCATTTGTTTCAACACGAAAAATTGTGGTACTTAAAAAAACATTTTTAAAAAAAAAGTTATTATTTTTTAATAACATACGCATATGATATTTTTGTGCATGATGTTAATACGCTAAAACTTATAAAATATATTCTGTTGAAAATAAATTTTTATTTATGCCACTGATCAACAATAACATCAGATCAAGGTCCACAAAATTCATTGCAGCTAGGGGCGATTCTTACCCCTTTGAACAGTACGATTTTTCGGTTTTTTTTACTTAAACCCCAAACACAGTAACACGCAAACCCCCAAAAATTCATCGTGGCTTTTTGTCCTTGTCGTTGACGTTCTTTGACCCCATATAGGGGACAGAGCTTTTGGCTCTTTCCCACCCCAAATTTTTGAGGAGAAACCCGGGGGGTGATCGGGGGCCTCCCACCTTTCCCCCCTTCCATCAAATCGAGACTTTTGACGGGCCCAATTAGAGAATTACCCCGGTGACCCCATTTACAGCCAAAATAATTATATAAAAAAATAAAATTCTTTCAGTAATCTTTATACTAACATAAAATCAAAACAGAGTCCCCAAATTAAAGATATAAATGTAAAACTCCGTTAAGCATATGAAGTGTAAAAGACAAATCTTGAAACATATATTAAGCAGAAAAAAGTAGATTAATTCAAACTTTGGGACCCCGATTTAACGAGCACTACTCCTTGTACTCGGAGGGGGGGAATTTGGGGATGGGGCATCGAACTCAGGCCTTCCGGTCTGGAGTCCAATGCTCTAACCACTAGGCTACCCACGGCAAGTTAGTGCTGAACATAACGTATTAGAAAGCTAGTCGACGGTGACTCGTTGATTAATTGCTTGATATTTAAAATTGAAATTCGACGATTTGGTAAATAATATATTTTAATTGGAATAGTGTTGGGTAAGTAGAATAGCCTAGAACGGAATTTCGATTATTATTTTAACGTACTATATTACCAAAAAATTAAAAAAAAGGGTTTAATTCATAATTAAATATTAATTATTCGTCTATCTCGCTTTGCTCCCAAAAATTAATTAAAAGGGGCATTTTTTGCGGGTTTAAAAATTGTTATAAGATTAATAAATTATATTGTTTTGATTTTTTGGCTGATCTTCATTCAACTTCGAACACTGATGGATGTAGGGCACCATCACTACAAAAAAGATGAATATTTTATAACCTATAGCTTTGGGTTTTTATATTTAAAAAAACACGTATGTCCCCTAATCACCCTTTTCTATATTTGTAATATATATATATATATATATATTTTTAAAAACTCTCTATAATAGTTCGGGAGATTAAAAAAATTTTTAAAAGGCAAAAAGGTGGATGATTACGGGAGTGGTTGTTTTGAAACGGGGGCCTGGTAGGACGTGGGGGGTGGTGTGTTTTTTTTGTGGACGTGGCGAGTGGTAAGTACTGTGTTATAAAAAGAGTCACTCATGAAATCAATAATCCAGTTTATTTACATCCAGAAAAAAATAGGAAAATGGGGACGGATTACACATAACAAGCAAACATCAGGGAAAACACAAACCGGGCACCGGTGATTACATGATGAAGGCAAAGCAGAAAAAAAAGGGGCAAAACAAGATTTTTATTTTTTATACCAGCAGTGCAAGACGTGATTATTACGAATAGTAGTTCTGTTTTGGGATATAATGGGGGGGAAAGGGGATTTCGACTAGTCGCACGATTAAGATTAAATGTTATTTTTAAACCAAAGAATTAAAGTTTTTTTAAATATTAGTACAAAAGGGTTAAAAAAAAAGGATATGAAGTTATTACATACATTTTATTTATTTATTTTAAAACCTTTTTTTCCCGGGTTTTAAAATTCCTTTAATACAAAAACAATATTTTGTGCAGTACTAAAAATCCGTAAAGTTTATCAAGCGTTAACAATCTACTTCTTTCTCTCTGTCGCTAAAATTAACTTGATTTTGTATTTTAAGTGAATGTTTGGTGAGGGGTTTACCAGGAAAATTGTCGTGGAAAAATAAATAATTCCCAATATCTGTCACTAACATTTTAAATATCCACCAGTTGATATATTTATTGCATTTTGGGCAAAATATAGGATAGAGATGAACTCATTACGGAAACTTAGTAACTTCACTCTCACAAGGAAAGTTCTCATCAGCAAATCTATTTATGAATGAAACTAACTTTCTGAAATTTTAATCATTAATATCAATAATTATTTACCGTTTTATATTATGATTGTGATAATTGTATGTACTTATACATTTTATATAAGAGTGTTATTTTTTATTTGTCTATAAATGGAATACTCATTTTCCTATTTCAGTTTCAATAATTAATTATGATTATGTGAAGTCTTTGTGTTTGCAACTATATTAGAAGCAAATCAATAATCGACATTAATATCGAAATGTTTTTAAAAAATTTTTCGATCATAAAGAATTTCGATAAAAACTTTTATTCAAAACTGAAAGAAAAAATCTTTTTCCTTTGAAGTAATATATTTAAAGCAATTTTTTTTTAATGAATTTCATAAATTGAAATGTACTTTAGCATGTTGTAGAAATTTATTAATCTGGACTCATTGGAGTTCTTGGCCGTCCGATTTTCTGAAAGTCCAAATTAAACAAAATTTCCTCTAACTGCTGTATTAAAGTTAATAGACCGG
>BMAV01007258.1:0-58703 GCA_019973955.1 Trichonephila inaurata madagascariensis
AGCTCTTGAATTGATCTGGTTTTTTATTGGTTCTTGAGATAAGATTTGAGCTTTTTTTATTTCTTCTATAATATTTATATTTACATTTTCATTTAAATTTAACTTTTGTTGAATGATATTGATAAATTTATTCCAATTTGTTTTTTGTTTAAAATTATTTGTTGCTGAGCTGTTTGTCCTTTTGTAATTAATAATTATAGGGAAATGATCACTTCCAAAATTATCGGTATTTGTGGACCATAATAAATCGTAATTTAAATTTATAGATGCTAAAGAAAGATCTATAGAAGTAAAAATTCCCGATGAATGGAGATAAGTTGGACTTTTATCGTTTAATAATATTAAGTCATTTTCAATAATCCAATCAAAAATCTTTTTTCCAGAAGCGTTGGAATTTTTTGATCCCCATATCTCATGAGATGCATTGAAATCTCCCAATATCAAACTGTGATTATCAATATATGATGCTATTTTTGATAAATTGACGTCTTTAAAGTTACCCGGTGGGATGTATATATTAAAAATTGTGATAGGAATTGTATCTATCTGAACTTTGACTATTAAAATTTCTAAGTCTTCACTAATTTCTGAGAATATTTTTACTGCACTAATATATCTTTGTTTAAAACTATCATTAATCCTCCTCCTCTTTTGATTTCTCGATCAATTCGGAATATATTCTTATTGGAAATTGTGAAAATATCATTTGGATGTAACCAAGTTTCTTGAATTATTAAAATGCTTGATTTTTGAAAAATTGAGGCGAAAAGAATATCTGACCTCTTGTTTTTAATTCCACGTGCATTCCATTGGATTATATTCATAATTTAATGGGGGAAAAAAGGTATAATACTACGAGTTAGTTTAAATGTCTAAAAAAGGAAATTTAATATTGAATTTTTTAGCCAGAATATAAGAAGATTTGTATATTTAAGTTTTTTTATTTTGTTCTACTACACACTTTCTAATGTATTTCCTCTCGGTTCTGATATTTTCTTGAGTCTTTTTGTTTTTTCATTTATTTTTCTATTTATTAGATAATCATCATCTTTTGGAATTGTTATACTGGATGCAACTTTTTTTAAGGTGGATTCCATGGTATTCATTAAGGAGGAAAAACTCAAATTTATTTGTGCTACTACGGTATTTAGTTCTGTCGTGAAATGCTGTATTATTTGTTCTAAATTCTTTTCAATTATGTTATTGTTTTCTTCAAATTTGAATTCTAATTTTGAGATATTTTTTTCAAGATTTTCTATTTTCTCTGTTTGAATGTTGCATGTTTTGGTTGAGTATGATGTTTTTCTTGTCTTTTGGGGAATTTTTCAATTGCTTCATTTCTCGAGATTTGTTGCTGTACTTTAATTTTTAAGATTTTAACTTCGTCTTGATATTTTTTGCATATTTTAGAGTTGGCTTCATGCGCTTCTCCACAAGAGCTACATTTTTTTATTTCAGTTTATTTACACTCATTTTCAGGGTAGTTTAATGAGCATATTCGGCATTTTATTGAGCTTCGGCAGAATTTTTGGAAGTGCCTGAATTTCCAACAATTTGTGCATTGCTTAGGTTTTTCAAAGTAAATGTTAGTTTTAAACATTTCAAATCCTATTGGAACTCTTTCGGGAATATTGCATCCAATTTGGGTAACTTTAATTGTTTTGATTGGTTTGAATTCAGATTCTGTTTTTTTTATAAGGCGTTGAATTTCAAATATTTGATAATTACTATTTTCTAATTCCGATTTTATGTCTTCTATTGTATATTCTGTGTCTATTCCTTGTAGTATGTAACTACTGGTTATGCCAATAAGGGACAATCTTGTACTTATTTTTGCTCCATTAATTTCTTTAATTTTTAATGCTTCTTTGGTGGTCTCACAATTATTTGTTTTAATTATAATCTCTCCGTTTCTTGTTTTGCTTAAACTTAGAATATTTTTTTTAATTGTGAATTTTTTCATTATTATTTCTTTTAATTTAATTGGATTTCCACTCTGGAAATTACTTTCTGATTTCAAAAAGATTGTAACGTTCGAACTCGTATTCAAATTTTGTTCCTCCTCAAATTTAGCCAACACACAATTCCAAATCTGTTATATTTTTTCTATACTTGTTTAATGAAAAATTATTATTCACATTCTCCACCTCCATTTTATTGTTTGGGTGAATGTAATCACCCATTCTCTCCTCCCCACTTCAACACTCAATTCCGTATCCCTACACTATCTTGTGTAAGCACTAAAAAAAAAATTCTTATCCGAAGACAGAAGAAAATATATACCAAATAAATTTCCAGAGAAAAAAAAAATTAAAACCGTCTCACCGCTTCGAATCTACTTGAAATGATCTCACAACAGCAACCTCTCAAGCCAGAGAAGTCCCGTTTAACAACCGCGCTAAGCAGAAAAAATTGAAAGTTAAAGTTGTAGTGTATATAAGAGCACAAGTGATTGAGGAATTGTAGAATAAATTCTTAAGTTGCATTCACACCAAGGCTTTCAGTGTCGAGTGTCTAGCGTGTAGCCAATCAGAGACTTCGTCTCGGGCTGTTGAAGAAGTTTTGATTGCGACTATTTTAACTTAAAAATGCTTTAACTTCAGTCGTCTGAGCGTGTATAGTTTAGTCACATGTCGCACACTCAACCAATCACGAATGAACATAGATTTGTAGTTTTTAGAGTAGTGTGACGAAGCATATTTCTTTCCCCTATTTTCCAACAGAACCCTTGCCGACAGAAGCTGCGAAAATTCCGGGAAGTTCCCTAATTGCTGGGAAGGAATTTCGTAGCTGGGTGGTCGAGTTTCGGCACCTTTTTTGCCCAGCTGACCGGACTGTCAAAAAGAGGCGCCTTATCACTGTGTGTTCATTTTCCCAGAACTCGGAGGCGCCGTCGCGTCGGAGAACATACAACTGTACACCCAGCCTTGACGTCTCTTTGGGACTAGCGGAAACGACCGAATTGGGCGAGGCAGAGATGTATGAGATCAAGAGAACCGAGACCGGAAGGCGGCAGCAGACCCCGGGGGGACTGAGGCCGACAAAGAAATGAGCGGTGGATGACGAGGAAAATGAAATGCTATAAAACGGGTGAGAGAGTCCGGACGAGAAGAGGACTGGATCTTTGAAGGGAGCGGTTCGGACGTCCCTTGAACGATAGGAAGAGCGATAACGAGCCCGCGAAGTACAGCGGTCTCCTGGCTTGAAAGATCGAGGAAACCGGAGAGAGTACGGAAGAGACTCGAACTGATTACGAACGAGCCGGCGAAGTACAGCTGTCTCCTGGCTGGGAAAACCCAGGAACGGAAGAGAGTGCGAAAGAGACTCTAAATTGATAGTGAACTGTAATTAGAATATACCCTTTTATTTATTATTTTGATGAATTTCCTGTTGAAATAAATAGTTAGAGCCTAGAACTGAGTGAGATCATTACAGTAGCCTTTCCACCAATATTTCTGGATAGATTCTTTAGTTTATATTTTTACAAATAAGTAATCATGATGAGATGCTCATAATAGAAGTCCAAAAGTATTCTCATTTGTATGAATTAGAAAATAAATTTCATAAAAATAACACCTTTAAAAATGAGTTTTTTAAACACAAGTTTTTAGATATGTACGTGTTAAGGAAATAACAATACCTAATTCAGCCACTTCAATTTAATTACCATTTGAAAATGGAATACATTAAAAAGTATTTACAAATAGTACACATGTACAAATATTTACAAAAGTTTAAATTTAATAATTGATTTCGTTACTGCATACTCGTGCTAACAGTCTGGATAGCGGAGATGTTTACAGTTGCACCTCTCTCAACGAATGGTTGAATGGTTATTGGGGCACATGATCTCAAGAGAGGTCTTAATATCCCCTATCATAAAATTTGGTGTTGAGCATTAGAGGATGATTTGCCATGCTTAGAGGGTAGTTTGAATAATGAGAAGTAAAATTAAATAAGAGAAAATAAATTAAATTGAAAGAAAGATCAAATTATTAAAAGAAAGTATAAATTAAAATAAATTAAATGATTTTCACCAACGGAAAAAATTTAGGAAATAATAATAATATTGCTGGAGCATATGCTGTTGTGAGAGTGATATTGTGTCGACCGGTGCTGCCACCTAACCGGAGGCTAGAGAAACAGCCGATAAATAATTGAGTGACAGGTCTGTCTTCTGGGAAACCGGGAGAACCCGGCACCCTGCCTGTCGGCTTTTGCGCTCTGACAGAGCGCCGCTTTGATACTTGACTGGGAGCTGGAGTCTGGTCAGACTCCTCCGTCCCATATCGGGAACTGAGTGGGCATTGTGATGAGTTCTTGGTTGGAAGAGAAGGTGTGGCCACTAGAGCAGGGAACGAATGGCAATCAAGCAGGCTTCGTCCGTTAGAACTGGGTGTTTCTTATTGGCTAGTGAGCTTTTGGAGCGCCAGAGAACGTCTTGGATTTAAGCTGTATAGGAGAACAGTGGTCTCGACCAATCGGGTAGCTGCTTTTCGTTGGGGGAGGGGGTGAATGTCATGCAAGTTAGATAGAGTTCGGGGTTTGGAGCGAATTTCGGGATGAGAGAGGACGAGAGCTCCTCTCTCTAGGGGCCGAGCTGCTCGCCTTCGATTGGAGGGGAGCGAGTTTCGGTAGCAAGAGAGATAAAATTTGGAAGTGAAGTAGGAATTAGTAAAAACAAGTAAATTAAATTAGGAAAAAAGTATTAGAGAAGGATGTTACGAGGTCTATTAAAGGAAGGATAAGGATCATAGATTTCAATTTCTCTTAAAGTTCTATTACCAATTAGTGGAATATTAGTAAAAAATTTAGTAGCAATTTGCTTCATGAATTCCCGAAAGGTTTGAAGATTAAGTGCGGATCTAAGATCCTCGTTTCTCAAAAACCATCGGGCGTTAGTAATTTGTCTGATTAGTTTATTCTGGGCTCTTTCTAGGATGTTAATAATGGAATTTGCAGCATGGCCCCAGACTGGGGAGGCGTATGTAATCACTGGTCTAATAATGAGAGTATAGATAAGCATCTTGTTTTTGATAGTTAAATTTGAGTTCCGAGAAATTAGGGGGTAAAGACTGCACGCTACTTTTCGGAACTTGGCTTTAATTTGAGTTATATGTTGTCCGAAAGTGAGGTTTTTATCTAAAATTATACGTAAGGTATATTAAGGTATTTCGTGCTTTGAGACCAGGGTACTGGGGGATTGTTGATATGTACGGTTTGTGGTTTTCTGTGTGTGTTGCGGTAGAAGAAGACGGCCTCGGTTTTTGTAACATTCAGTGCTATTTTCCAGCGTGAGAACCAATCTTCTAGCTCCACAAGGTGTCTCAGTGTGTTGGCTCAGGATCGCCGTGTCGTCAGCAAACATGCAAATGGTTGTGAATCTATTTTTCGGCATGTCATTAACGTAAATGTTAAATAAGGTTGGTCTCAACAAACTACCTTGCGAGACACCAGATTTTATGTTTTTGTAGCTAGAGTATGTATTCTTGACTCTGACAGCGAAATTTCTGTGAGAGAGGTAAGAACGGATTATTTTAATTAAGTGAAGAGAGGTTTTAATCCGGATAAGAGAGCTTGTATAGCAGCCCCATATGCCATACTCGATTAAAGGCCTTCTGGATATCCAGAAAAATGGCCCCTGTCGAACGCTTATCTTTGAGTCCGGTTTACTCAACTACCTTGAGCAACTGGTGCGATGTGGATAGTTAGGCACGGAATCCGTGTTGTTGGGAAATGAAGATATTGTTAGTTATAAGGTGATCATTAAGTCTCGAGAGAATGATTTTCTCTGCGAGTTTACTTAAGATTGGTAGTAAACTGATTGGACGATATGCATCAGGACAGCTGGGGGACTTTCCTGGTTTTAGAATAAGAATGATTACAGCGGTTTTCCACATACTTGGGAAGTGCCCTGTAATCAAGATGTTATGAATGATATTAGTAAGTTTGAAGATGACCGGCAGAGTGAAATTTTTCACCATTTCATTGGTGATCATTTCTCTGCCAGAGCTTTTCTTGATTTTAATTTTTTAATACAATTTATTAGTTCGGAAGGCTTAGGAGGAGGAATGGGGGGGGGGCTCATCGAAGTTGTTTTCATTAAGAAAATAATTTTCAAAAATCCTGTTAGTTAGGTTATCAGAAAATTCATTAGAAATGTTATTGTCCTGGAATTGAGATTCCCGGGAACATGCAAGAGTTTCCGCTTTGTCAGAGTCTGAGAGTGCGATCCCGGAAAGGCCATTAACCCTTTCAGGACGAGGCGATTTTCTGCGAGCCGCTCGCTAGGGACGGGGTGAATGCGTAAGGGCTACTCCCTTCAGGACAGGGCGTTTTTGTCGCTAAGCCTAACTTAAGAAAAATACGTATAAATAATAAAATTTCAGTTCTAACGTCGTAATTTTTGGTACCCCTTTAGATCATTAGACAAGTTATCAGGTACATTTAATTTAGAATGTAATAACGTTTTTACTTTAACTTACATGACATTATATAAGAAAATATGACTTACCTGGAGAAATAAATTTGGTAAGCACTATTCATTTTTTTCCAAAATTTTTATTGACAAAACACATTAATACACTTTCAAATTAATAAAAAAAATTACGGCAAATATTATTTACAAAAAGAAATAGCAAAATTAAAATGAAGATTGAGTGTGGAAAATCTCGAAGCATGGAGAAACGCAAAGTCCTACATTGTATGATTTGCAAGCTTAAAATGTTTGTTACGTTTTTTTTTTATTTATTTACACACGGTTTGTGAATATACACTTTGGTTTTTTTCACCCTTTTTGTTCATATTAAGGTTAGGAAAATGTCTTCGAAACAATCAAATAACCTGGAGTCAAGGTTTTTGAAATAAGAAAAGTATGCGAAATATATCCGAAAACAACAAAATCTTAAGCAGAACTGACGCTAAAACACCGCACACTGTAGTAAAAAAATAAGAAAAAAGTATTCGAATGTTTTCAAAGAAAACAAAATGTTACGAAGAAACGCGAATGTTTTCATCTCAAGAGGAAAGTTTATGAACCGAGCTTTGTTTATTGACCTTTCAATTACCCCTCCCCCTACTCAGATGATGTGCAAAATATCAAATCCAGGCAGAATGTAAACTAACTGAAGGTCAAGTTACTCTAGCTACGTTCGATTTCAATATAATGGACATAGGGTGCCATCTAGGGGTCATTAAAAAACGTTCCAGCTGAAAATGCACATTTGAACTGCCCGTCCCTGAGATGCGTCCGTGAAGAATACATATTTGCACTGCCCGTCACGAAGGGGTTAAGGGCCGAAACAAGAGTCCTCTTTTTCCTGAGTATCTTGGACATACCCCATAGGGAGCCGTCCTCAGTGTCAAGAGAATTAAGAGTGTTCTCCCAATTTTTGTTGATAAAGGATTTAACTTTGAGGAGGATTTTATTTTGGAGATTATTTAATAATTTTTTGTCATGTGGAGAGCGAGTGAATTGCCAGACTTTCCTGGCTCTATTTCTTTGGATGAAGAGATTTCTAAGTTCCTCGCTGACGTAATGTCTGTGTTGTGTGGTGATAGGTTTTGATGCAGCGATGTGAGCATTTAAGATTTTATCGGTGAAATCGGCTACCTGCTTCTCAATATGCTCTCCCGTGTTTGCTGTGTTGGGTGTGAAGATAATAGTGCTATTTAAATTATTTCGAAAACTCTCCCAGTTGGTTGAAACGTTACGAGTAGGAAAATTAAATTGTGTAGTTGTGTCAAAGTTTAAAAGAATAGGATTGTGGTCAGAACTGAGTTTTGGGAGAGACATGATTTGGCTGGGCCAATCAACGTTGCGGGAGAGTGCAAAGTCTATGATGGAGGCGGAGCCATGGCCGAACCGAGTAGGGGAGGGCGGAGCCAAGAAATCCGTGTCCGTGTTGTCTCAATTAAGTTATTAAAAATTATTCCTCTTTGGCTATTAAATTTCCCACCCCAGGAAATATGGTGTGCATTGAAGTCTCCGCAGAGAATAGAAGTATGGCTGAGGGCAAAGACTTTCAATGTCATTAATTAAATTTGTGTTTGGATTAGTAGGTGAAATATAGATAGATGAAACTGTTATAACATTGCCGTTTGGAGGTGTAAGAGCAACCGTGGTTGCTTCGACCACCCCGGGTGGTGGCTCTCTCGACGAAAATTATTGACGAATTGCCAGCTCCTTTTTTTAAACGCTTACTTCACTTCACGCGCCTCAGTCTCTCTTCACATCTTTCCTCGGTGCTCTGTTGGTTTCTCTCCCCTACCAATGTCATCTAGCGACGGTAGCACTCCACAACCGCCACAGGTAGCCCCCCACCAGCGATAGTAAATCTTTTAGCTATACTTGGGGTTAAGACGTACTCTGCGGCCAGAACGGGTTGTGGTTTCTTGCCTACTAGAGCTTTCTCTCGGCTTTTCTTGTTCCAACTCTTGAATTTCCTCTGGTTGAAGAGACACTTTTTCCTTCAGGTTGACTTCCACTGGGAAATCCTCCGACTCTTTGGGGATGTAGGCAGCCTTCAGTCTATCGATGCTCACCGACACCTCCTTCCCATGCCTCAAAATCCTGAACACCTTTTCTGTACGGTCGACAACTTAAAGACCTTCGTATGGAGATTGCAAACCTTTTCTGAGGGAGTCTGTACGCAGAAAGACATGGTTGCATGTGGTCAAAACCTTGATAACGAAGATTGTATGTTGACCGTGATGTCGGGTCATCGGGGTGAGAGACGCTGCATTGACTCCCTGAGTCTCCCCCCAAAAGTAACAGGATCTGCGCTTGATTTTGATGGGCATAGAAATTCACCCGGAAGCCTGATAGGAGCTCCATAAATCATCTCCGCAGTAGTGGCCTGTAGATCCTCTTTCCAAGTGGCACGGAATCTCATTAGTATGGTAGGCAATACTATGATCCACTGTTTCCGTGGGTCATTATAACCACTTTCAACTGCCGATGAAATCTCTCTATTTGGCCATTTGCAGCTGGATGATATGGAGTTGTGTGTTGCCTCTCTGTGCCTAATAACTGCGATAGAGCATGAAACAGAGATGCCTCGAACTGCGTTCCCTGGTCAGTCGTTAATCTGAGGAGGACCGAATTTGGAGATTCAAAGAGTGTAGAAAGCCTTGGCCACGGCCTCTGCTGAAATCTCCGCCATTGGAAACGCCTCCGGCCACTTGGAGAACCAGTCCACACAGGTAAGGTAGAAACGAAAACCCTCTGATAGAGGCAGGAGGCCCACAAGGTCGATGTGTACATGCTCAAAACGAGAACTAGGTAGCTCGAACTTTCCAATTTCACTTCTTGTATGCCGATCTACCTTTGAACGTTGGCATTGAAAGCATGTACGAGCCCATAAGGCAACATCCTGTATCCTTGTCGGCCACACGTATTGCTCCGCTACCATTTTCAGGGACGCTCTTACTCCTGGTTGCGAGAGTGCGTGCAAATTGTTGAAAATTTCCCGTCTGAAAATCTCTGGCACAAATGGACGAATGTGATCCGTTGACACGTCACAATGGAGTGTAATTGGAGGCTGTCCCACCGGGAAAGGCTGCAGCACTAAGGAGTTGGACAAGAACCAGCCGAGTGCAGCACCTCCTGCTGTGTCTGATGCGTCCACCACAATGGCAAGTGATGCATCTGCTGAGGGGTGGTATAAAACCGTTGTCTCTGCAAGATCTTTTTTTGAACTTCTCAAATGCAGCAGCAGATTCCTCAGACCATAAAATAGGTGTCCGGTCATTCTATATTTGGATCCCTTTAAATAGTTGTTTAAAACTGCTTGTGTTCTAGCAGCGTATGGTATGAAACGCTTATAGAAATTGTGCAGATTGCCAGGAAACGACGAAGCTCCTTCACGGTCTCTGGTTTGGGAAAGTTCGTAATTGCCTCGACCTTCTCTGGTAATGGAGAAATGTCTTCTGCAGTCACTAAGGGCCCCAGAAATTTTACTGAAGTTTCGCTGAGTACACACTTAGAGGCATTTAGCACCACGCCGTATTCCTCGAAACGTTGGAATACTTGTTTGAGATGGCTTAACTGCTGATCTTCATCCTCAGATGCGACTAGCACATCATCAAAATATGGCACACAAAAATTCATCCCTCTCAAAACCTGATGGATGAATCGTTGGAAAGTGGCAGCAGCGTTCAAAAATCCGAAAGGCATATAAAGAACGAGTTTCTTCCAAAAGGCGTTATCACAGCAGTTTTCGGAATGTCCTCTTCTCGCACCGGAATCTGGTGATATGCCTTTGCCAAATCAAGCTTTGAAAAAAATCTTTTTTGTCTAGAACCTGTAAACAGTCCTGAATGTGAGGCACCGGATACCGATCAGTAATTGTTGCCTCGTTGAGTTTTCTGAAATCTCCACAAGGACGCCAGTCTCCGTTACTTTTAGGAACCAAGTGCAGTGGAGATGCCCAACAGCTGCTTGAGGGTTTACAAAGTCCGGTGTCCACAAGAAACTGAAACTCCTGCTTTGCTACCTTTAGCTTGTCCGGGTGTAGTCGTCGTGGCTTGGAGAAAACTGGAGGTCCTCTTGTTACTATTGTGTGATTCACCTCGTGCCTCAGCTTCCTAGGGGTTGAAACAGCTTCAATAAGAGAAGGGAACTCAGCGAGCAACCGATGAAATTTGGTGTTGTCATTTACTGTCTGGATTCCAGAATTATTCTCTTGACGCACCATGCCCTGCGTCTGCAACTTTGTCAACGAGTCCACAAGGTAACCATGACGAATGTCAACAAGCAACCCATAGAGGCGCAAGAAATCTGCCCCTATTATTGGTTGCGAGACTGCGGCAATAATGAATGGCCATTTAAACACCCTGTGAAGTCCGAGATCAAGGGTTACAAGTTTCTGACCGTAGGTCGAGGTGACGGTCCCATTTGCTGCGAAAAGTTGGAGAGAAACAGGTGGAAGATGCTTTGATGCCGTGGTCAGAAGAATTACCGAGACGTCAGCCCCAGTGTGAATCAGATATTTTGACCAGGAAGTCCTATCCGAGAGATATAACCGGTTGATCACCACTGTGCCGCCACTCGATGGGTGATCGGCGATGGAAACGTCCTGCTAGCCCACGTTAGCTTGATCGTTCTTGGGTCTCCAAGCGAGACAGGCGTGACAAAATCTCCATCAGCATGGTTTTCAGGACTTGGTTCTCTGCGTCGATCACGTGAATCGAAGAAACAGAGCCTGCAACTGCCATGATTCCATCCGCCATTTCGGCCAGTTTGTCGAGTTGGTTGTTTGAAATGGCCAAAATCTGCTGTACGTGAGTCAGCAAACGCTGTATAAATAGGGACTTCAGCAATTCCTCAGATATTCTACTACCCGCCTAGCTCCTCATCTCCAACAACAGACGCGAAGGAGTACGATCACCGAGCTGCATTCCTGAAATCAGTCCACGTAAGCGCTGTTCTTCTGTTTCAGCATATTGCAAACAGAGTCTTGTTCGGAGAGCGGCGTACGGCTTTACTGCTGGAGGGTTTAAAATTATATCTCCAACTATTCCCAACTCTTCTGGCTGTAACGCAGAAGAAAATTAAAGAAAGAAGAAATGGTGAAATTTAGTGATCTCCGTCGTGATTCCTGCTAAAACAAACTGGCTCTCCATTTGGCTGAACCAGATCTCGGGATTCGCCCGCCAAAACGGCGGTACTTTTACTGAAATACGTGCAATGCTGGCGGCAGGGGAGCTCTCTTCCTCCGACATGATGAGCAGAAATAATATACAAATATTGATCGTAAAGTATAAAACTAGCACTACAATAGTTCGTTTACTTTAAAAAAAGTCCTTTTCACCAAGTCAGTAGGTGGATGGAAACCAATTAGTAAATTGCAAATTTTAAAGTCCAGGGTCACCACTTTAGGTATGTACGTGTTAAGGAAATAATAATACCTAATTCAGCCACTTCAATTTAATTACTATTTAAAAATGGAATGCATTAAAAAGTATTTACAAATAGTACACATCTACAAATATTTACAAAAGTTTAAATTTAATAATTGATTTCATTACTGCATGCTCGTGCTAACAGTCTGGATAGCGGAGATGTTTACAGTTGCACCTCTCTCGACGAAAATTAATGACGAACTGCCGGCTCCTCTTTTTAAACGCTTACTTCACTTCACGCGCCTCAATCTCTCTTCGATCTTCCCTCGATACTCTGTTGGTTCCTCTCCCCAACCAATGTCATCTAGCGATGGCAGCACTCCACAACCACCACAGTTTTCTTTCTTACGTTATGTAAAATAATTTTTTTATACCTTAAATGTTAAGAGCGAAAGGAAAGCGAATCAAATTGAATTTACTCAGTTTTTCGTTTTATTGATTAAATTTTTCCAGGGGCTAGTTTTAATTTGCTGGTTTCAATATTCAACTGTTACACGTTGCAAACAATTGGAACTATGAACAAAATTTACTTCTTTAAATAGCTAGTTTTAATCAATTAATTTTTATTAACTATAGTTAAATTATAGTATTTTCTTCCAAAACAATCGTGTATATAAAATTTCAGCTCAACTAAGCGCTTTAAAAAAATGTGAGAAAACAAACTTTTAAAATTTTAACCAAATCACCAAAATAGTCACTAAATCGCCAACAAGTATGCCTACATGGCCTTATCTGTAACTCTTTGGATAATTATTAGTAGTAAATTAATTTTTATTAATTAAAATTAAATTGTTGTATTGTTGCCCAAAACAGTCATGTGTAGAAAATTTCAGCTAAATTGAGTACTTTAAAATGTGAGAAAAAAATTTTTTCAAGGTTTTGACACAAGTCGCTGAAATGGTCAATAAGTCGCCAAAAATGATGCCAACACGGCTGCATCTGTAATTCTTTGAATAATTAGTTTTAATCAATTAATTTTTATTAATTATAATTAAATTATCACATTGTCAGCAAAATTTATCCTGTATATAAAATTCTAGCTCAATCGAGTGCTTTAAAATGCAAAAAAAAAAAAAAAAAAAGCTATTAAAGTTTTTACCTCGACATAGTTACATATGGAAAGAGAGAAGAAAATCCATTAATTAATAATAAAAGCGTGAGAGAAAATGTGTGGATGAAAATTTACACTTCCTTAATAATTTCTTGTAATTTTTTTTACATTATATTTATTTTTGACTCTTGAAAAAATTTATAATTGGCTGTAGTTATGGCAATTGTGTTATAAAATACAAACTAAATGAAAAAAAACTATTTAATATTTTCTTATACTTGGGTAGAATCTATAATACCAGAATCAAAAAAAGAAAAAAAAAATTTGAAGCACTTTTTAAAAACAAAATTTCATAATAATTCCTTTTTGCAACACAGAATATCAAAAACACCTTAGCATTAAAAACACAATTATTTCAAAAAAAACTTTCTAGATGCTAAAGCATATATGCTCTAGAGTTAATTTACATATTTTAATGCATTCAATCATGATAAAATGTGCGATAAATAAAGTGTATTTTAGGTTTGTACTTGCATGAAAATATTTTGCATTGTATTAGATTTTGTGATTACTTAAGTTTTGTAAAAAATGCCATCTTATAGTTTTTATAATCATAAAATTTCAAAGTTTTTATAATCATAATTTTGGAGCATGTATCTAAATCAGCGTTTCTTAACCTATGTGCCAAGAGAATTTTAGACGAATAATTAAAAGTTCATGTTTATCGTTGAAAATAGTAATAGTAATTACTTCAATGTTTACTAAAGATATATTTTTTTATTTAATTTTCCTGCGATAATTTGATGTTATTTTTTTTGCCCAGTTGTAACTGACATAGATTAAATTGGCTTTCTTGAAATCAAAAGATTTGTGAAATAATCCAATCTTTACATATTTTTTTATTAGATTGCATTGCTGTGAACTAATGAAAAATATTTCATTCAGTAAATTATAATGGTCAGATATTTTATAAAATCTTTTGATAAATATATATTCGTAACTTACATCTTTCACATTTTTTTATGTTCAGATGTGCGACCAACAAAAAAGAATGATAAATACTGGTCACATTGTGTTGAGCTTATTAACTCTTTCATGCTTGGTGGTACCTATGTTTTATATATAACGCTAGTTCTTATTTGTTTATTGTGAGGTGGTACATAAAGTGTACCACTTGTTTGAATGCCTCAGAAATTGATACTAGTGGGTACATTCTCTGAATACCACTGAGGTCAACTCCTAGCAGTTACTCAAGTTTCAACAGATGTCAGAAGTTAATTGCATGTAATGGGTTTATGCAGGAGTTCATTCTTTGATTAGCTGAGTCTGTTGAGAGGTATTTTTTGGAAATGACTGTATTTCTAGAAGTATGTGTTATGTATTTTTATGTGTAAATGAAGATGATTCTTGTGATATATGATACACATCAGGTGAGTAACATATATTATGTAACTAAATAAGTTGATATTATAATAATTAGTACCTCACATGTGCATTTCTAAAAAAAAATGTCAAAAAAATGTACCACCACGTTATTGAAGACCATCTTCTCTTTACAAATGCATTCTTTACAATGCAAATGCATTATGCTTTATTTTTTCCCAATAATATTGTTCCAGATAGATTTGTTGTAAGTTACATTTTTTAAGCAATAATAATATTTTTTCTAAATAATAGTACAGACAAAATTACACAAATGTCCTGAATGAGCTATAGCTCGTATTCAGGAAAAAATAAATACGACTAATAAACTTATTATATATGTTGGTTAAATAAAAACTAGGTAAAAAAAATAATGTAAAGAATAGAATATTTAAAATAAAAACTAACATTAGCTAAATTAGGACTAAATTAAAATTAAGCTTACAACACTAGATCAGGAAAAATTGAGAATGTTTTAATTTATAGGAAGAATAACAGTATAAGATGAAGTGTATTTATTTATTTTCCCAAGTTCATACAGAATGGATGTATTGTGTCTGCAAAGTTTCATTGTTCCTTGGGAAGAAAAAATCATGTTTCAAGAATTATCATGCTGCTTGAAGTGTGGTGGTACAAAATATGTACCTCCTGTTTCTTAAAACTTTGGACACCCTTTATTTGAAAAAGTATTCAATATTATTAATATGAACCAGTTTTTGTTCAATAATTATAGGTTTGTGAAGTTTATTTAAAATATTTGTAATTATTTCCCTCTAGTGCATTATTTTTATCAAAAATTCAGCGCATGATAGAGTTAATTATGCATCTATATCCAATAGAAACGTGCATCATTAGCAGTGTAATGATTACTTAATTAAAAAATTAATTTAATTTGCATTTTTAATTTGATTGCTTTCACAAAATAATGAATCTTCTTTTTTTCTTTTTTGAATCTTTGTTACATGACAAAAATTCAATGTTTTCACCAATACAGTAAGCATGAATTTGCTTTAAACATGAAATATTCTTATTTAAATATTGTAAATAAACATTTTTACAAAAGCATCAAAAATTTCTGAACTAATGTATTCACATTTGAAGAAATTTGTATAAACCTCAGAGTTTAAACCAATCTATCTCCTTTGGCAGTGGCGGCGCGAGACCTGAATTTAATGTGGGCAAGATACTTTTCGCGAGGCCCTCCGGTGGCGTAAGAAAAGGGTTTATAAAATAAAAAACCAATTTTTATTCATGAAGAAAAAACCAAACTTTTTACTCATATTTTTTTTTTTGTCAAAAAAAAAAAAAAAAAAAAAAAAAAAAAGATAAAATTAAAGAGACAGAAATTTTCTACTTTTAGTTTTGCTGAAATCCTGATTGGTTCGTAATTTATCTTAGATGCTATATCCGCTGAAAGTCTTTTTTTACCCATTGTATTTCTTGCATAATTTTTTTTATCAGTTTTGATTTTGAAAAGCTCCTCTCAGTAGAGGCGGTACTTACAGGTATTATTAACAAAATCCGAAAGACAATTTAAATATTTGGGGAAACTTCTTTCAAATCATTTTCTATGACATATTGGAGCAGATGTTTCACGTCTGTAATAATGTTGGGTAAATTTGGGATCATAATTTGTAATTCTTCACATAATAAGGTTGGAAGTCACTGCTCTTACCTACTTGCAGGACTGTGTGCAAATCTCGATAGTTTTTCAGTATTAGCTCTTTTGAATATTTTTTAACTTGTTTAAGTCATAGTGACAACCAAAATTTTCATAATGTTGATTTGAAGATATAAATCTTTAATACATATTGCTTATCACGGAATCAATCATGATATTAAAAAAGTCTATTTCATACGGGCTTTTGACAGACTCTATAGGTTGATTGCCGCCTTCATAATCAAACAACCTTTTCTTTTTGGCTACCCTTTTATTTTAAAAATCTTTTGGCAAACCACAACTACTTTTCTCAAAAAATTTACGAGCGTCAGACAAGCATTTTCGGAATAAAGTTTGTCGATACTCTTTGATCCAGCTGCAAAATGTACGCAAATATTCAAGAGTAATACATAAATGGGTTTGTACAAATTGTCACAATTGGTTATGGTATTGAAACGCGATAATAACTCGTACCACACATGTGATGATACGATAAATTCCAAACTGAACATTTAATTTAAAAGGGAATCACAATCACTAAGTGAGTCGGATTATTCCGTTTGATATTTTAAAGTTTTCTATACATTCAACAACATAATCCAATTGTAATAATACGGCCTTCACCACCTCGATTCTGCTTTCTCACCTTGTGTCTGATAAAGCCGCTTAATAATAAGCTTTAATTTATCTTTGACAATTTTCCAGCGTTTGCAAATAGGGGGAAAAAAAACCCTTTTTTGAATTAAACCAAAAAAAGTTTTTGTTGCCATTGACGAATTAGCAGCATCTACCAATAACAGATTCCAGCAATAACAGCCGCAAGGTGTGAAAAATGCCCTGGGATTTATATTTAATATTCGAGTTTTAAATCCACTATTTATGCCTACCATATTTGTACCATTGTTGTATCCTTGTCCAAGACAGTTATGAATATCTAAGGCATTTTTTTCTAGCTCTCCTAGTATTGCATTGGTCAAATATTCTCCAATCGTTTCAGTGACAGCAAGAAATCCGATCAAGTTTTTTTCTACACTTACAGTTGATATACTACAATATCTTAAGGTGACCGACATTTGTTAAATTCTACTACAGTCTCTAGTGCAGTCGAGTAAAAAACAATAATATTTTGCCTCTTTTATCCTACTAATCTCTTCACTGGTAACTGCGTTTGACACGATTGTGATCAATTTATTTTTAATATCGTGGTATAATGACTTTACACAGCTCTGGGATAAGCTATTTATTTCTCAGTAAGAAAATCATCAAAAAAAATTCTATCACAATTAATTATCAAAAGGGTCCACAGATTTCGAGTCTCTTTCGCTGCAATATCTCATATCTCTCGCATAAAATAATATCCTAAATTGACACTCTAGAGGAAAGTCCTAAACATAGGATACGTAAAAAGAGTTCACTCTCGGTAATTCCACACCGAGTGGCTCCAAATCCGCCATGCTCCTTCGCAATTTCCACCGTTCTAAAATCCGCCTTACTTAATCCAGTCTCTTTCGGACTCTCTCGCTCTTCTTGTATCCCTCTCTCTAACCATCTCTCGCCTAATCATCCTTCTGTGATCTCTTTTTCCTTTGCCGCCCCTGTCGGTCTTGGCTTCCTTGATCTCTTGTTCTTCTGCCGCCCCTGCCTTTCTCAGCCCATCTGATCTCTTGTTCAATGGGCGCCGATGGCTCGGTGCTCATTGTAAGTTTTCAGACGCGCTGTCGTCACCGAATCGTGGGAAAACGAAAGCACAATATTATGGCATCTCTTTTTGACAGTCCGGACAGCCTGTGAAAAAAAGTCCAAATCTTTGACCACCCAGTTACGAAATTCTTCCCCAACAATTAGGGAAATGTCTGGAATTTTCCCAACGTCTGTCGGAATCAATCTTAACAATTAGGGAAAAGCGACGGATTTCGTCACAGTGGCTTAGACAGGGCCGTTTTTAACCTCCACGGTGCCCTAGGCACTTCAAATTGTTGCGCCTCCTTCCACTATTTCCAAAGCACCCCCTCCTTCAGTTCTTACCTTACTAGTTTTGGTTCGGGAGGGATTTTCCCTTAACTTTCTTACCCTTTCTTTGTCTTCTTAATGAAGAGCCCTTCCATTATCCACCACCTATGGATCCACCGTGTCCCGGACTAGCAACCGGCAGCCATAAGGAAAGAGAGTGACATGGTTTGGTCACTCGTGTTCATTTCTTGCATTTTGGCATCGTGGACACCTCCCCCCCTTTCCTTTTGTAAATAAATACAATTTAATTAATAAAATCGTATGAAATTACAGTATAGAGTATACATTATTGTCTGAACTTATTAGTTATCAACGATTTATCTTGTTTATATATATATATATATATATATCATTCATCTTGTTAATTATCTTATTATCTTTTACTTTTAGACATTTAAACAGTTGAGTTACATTCATTGTACTAGGTTTTCTTGGAGCTTTCATCATTGCAAAATCATTAATGATATCATTATAGTCAATTTCCATTGTTATATCATCTTGAGTGCATAGCAACATTAAACTATTAAGCTTTTCATTTTCCATAGTAGTTCTCATGTCCGTCTTAATTCTCTTAAGGGCAGAAAAGCTTCTCTCTGCTGTACAGTTTGTCACAGGAAGAGTCAAGAAAATATTCATTTCGACTTCTAAATTTGGGAAGGTACTTTCCAACTTGTTTTTTCTGACGTAGGTAAAGATTCCTCTTGTTGTTATTTTTTTCCACCTTCATGTATATTTTGAAATGTTGACACTCTTGCCCAAATTGTTCTTAATCGATGTCTTTGGGGTAGCTTTGAGCCAAGTATTTCGCCTGTTTTGTGACTTCTTGCTCCTTTTTATGAAGATTTCTGAATATCTCGAATCTTGTGTTGAGAACTTCGTAGCAATCCCTTCTTTTGTTTAACTGCTCTACGAGGTTGTCAATAATTAGTAAGAAAACTCCAGCTCGAAATCTCTCTCTTGGAGACATTCTCCCAAAATCTGGGTCTCTTTTCTCATCTGAATTTTTTTTTTTTTTTATTTTTCTGATTTTTTTCATATTTGGGCTCAGGCACGTTAGCTAGTTGCAATGTTCTTGCATCGTAATAATCTAATTTGGATCTTTTTTCAGAAAAAAAATAAAACAAATATAACGTCTGCAAGACTTTAGTAGCGCAAAGGAGATCAAGCTGTTCCCTTTGCAGTATCTCACTGGTTTTGTCCACCGTTTGTAAGATTTCGTTCCAAATCACCATTAATAAAGTAGTCTGAAACTTTCTAGTGTGTTTTTTCCCTCAACGATTCCAACGTGAGAAATCTATGTTCAGTTTTCAACTTTTGTTCATTGCTTCTCCGCACATAATCTCTTAGTACATGATAATCTATGAGTAGAAGACGAAATAAAAAAAATGTAAAATCCTTGTACAAAAGAAAATAATACATTAGCTTCAATGCTGGCTTTTTCCACTGCAAAACAACCAGCTAAGTTTAAGGAATGGGCTGCACATGGTACGAACACAGCAAAAACATTTTTTTTTCTCGTATTTTCGTCTGAATACTCATAATAATTTAAACTGTACAAAATATATTATGATACAGGTACTCACAGCTACTCTTCTATAAACTTGCAAATTTCCTGCCTTTAAATTAATGTTTACACAGAAATTTTTAATAATTACAAAACAACGTGATTTTACTGTAAATATTTTCAAAAAAAAAAAATTTTTTTTTCTTATTGTTATTTATTAAAATCCTCTTCAGTATGATTGTTAGAGGAATATCTAAAATTTTAATTTTACAATTTCTTTGTCATTTGGTTAAATTGTTTGGCAATGTTTGTAGGTGTACATAAATTTTTTTTCAAATTTAATGAAAATTAATGCAATAATACTTATGTAGAAATATTTTTTTTATCTTTGTATGTTTGTGAAAGTTACATCATATTCATACCTTACAAAAGATTGTATCATTTCTTAAGAATTGTTATTCAACTCTTTTTTTAAAAAAATAATATTGTACAGATATAATGTTTGACATGTCTTCTTTTTTTTCGTAAAAGTTAATGTACATTACGTACTGTTCCATAACGTACATAAAGTACATTAACAATTCTTGTAATGTTTTTCCCTTTTTGCTTAATGGGCTTTGTCAGTTCATTGCATGCGAAACGCCATCTGTGTAGTTAAAAGAATTAGGAGTGTATTGTTGTGTCTTCAAATAAGAATATGTGAACTGTGTTTGCGCAAGCCCAACTGCGCATGCCCAGTAATTCTGATATGAGTGTAAAAAGTGTTGCGAGTAAAAAACAAATGCCAGTCCACTAGAAACTGTGTCGTGATTGTGTCATGAGAATAATGAAAGAGTAATTAAGCTATCGACTAAAAGAGAACCATAAATATGGACAGTGTTTGCACCATAAAATTGGTCATTGTGCTAGAGACTCTGGAGTCAACTGCTTAAGTGTTGAAGAAGTTGACCCAAAAGGCTTATATTTAAGATATTAAGATTGTACAATGTTCAAAGAATTGCTGTACATTAGTTGATTTTTTTTCAATACGCTACAGCTATGAAAAAGTAAGGTATTGTGCAATATATATATATATATATATATATATATATATACATATTTGATAAATGAAAAAAAAAATGTTCTCTTATTTACACAATAATTTAATAATAAAACTAGTAAACTGCAGCTTAAGTTTAAACTGGGAGTATGCATAATTTTTATAGGGGGGGTTAATTTTTTTAAAGGAAAAAAAAAGAGATAAAAAGTGCTGAGGCGTAATCTTTATGCTAAAGATTAAAAATCTTCTGGTCTATGAGAAAATGGGGGGGTGGGGGATTGAATCCTTCGTCCTTGTGTAAAGATATCCTGCTTAGAATCTAAAGCACTTCTTGGTACCAAAAAGAGTGTTGTAGATTGTGATAAAGCAGTGCTTCTCAAACTTTCAATATTTGCGATCCAATTTTCATCGTGCCTCCCTTCTTATAATAACAATGTATTGAATGCAATTATAATGTACTTTGATGGTAAAACTACAATACAATATGACTTTCATTATAAACCCCGTACTAATTATCAAGATAAATATTGTTTTGTGTATAATTTTGTATATGACAAGCCCAGGGTCATATCAGGGTTTTGTATATGACAAGTATTTACTAAACTTGTTTTTAATTAAATATAGATAAAATATCAAATACTTTGTGCAATACTGATACATTTATAAGTAGTGTATATTATATCAGTGTGTGTGTGTGTGTATTTCCTTTTTTATTATATAAGAGAATGTATTTTACTTGGTAATTAATGTAAATTGTAAATTATTTTATGAAATTGATAATTATTTTAAATTTTTTATGTTCGATTTTTCGCGATATGCTCGCCTCCCCCAAATAGGGTTATCTCACTCTCCTAGGGGGTGCAACTCCCAGTTTGAGGAAGGCTATAATAAAGATTTTATTTTGAGTTTTCAGAACAATTTAATAACAGTATAGATGAAGTAAAATATGATTTGGGGAAGAAAAGAAAAGTGATTTACGTAACAATTTGACCGATAGCGAGACGAACACTTGATAATTTAGATATGAAAATAAAAGAGAATACTTGACATTTTAATAAATACTAGGCGGTTGTACGTTCTCTCTCTGTAACATTAATTTTTCCCTTTTTTTCACCTTCCAATTTTTTGCACACTAGGCATGTGCCTAGCATGCCTAAGTGGAAAAGCGGGCCTGGGCTTAGATAATGGTGCACAAGTTGCTTATCCCCAATGCGATTTATGTGTTCCATTAACGTAGGATCATATTTAGATATCAATTTAAATTCCTATGAAGCTTTCAAAATTCTTAGAGTCTTGGTCAGTTTTGAGAGATTCTTTGTGACCTCTAATTGTCAGAATTTTATGATACCAATTAATCTCTCAAACGAATTGTACCAATGTTTTTGAGATTCAAGGATTCGACTTTCATTTCCTCGATCTAATGTTTTTCCGTGCCTTATTCCCTTCTCTGTTTTCCATTGGAACATATAGGTCATATGTTCTTTAGTATTCTCATGTCTGTGAAAAATACTATACTTAAGTGTTTCCAATCACAACATTCTTCCTGTACCATTTGAGTTTGTGAATTGCCAAATAGTCTGCATGGTAAACCGAAAGCTTTATTTTTAGAACTTGAATAAACCAAACAGCGACGATGTTGAGTTTCACCATTATTTAGTTTTCGTGAGAAATGAAAACTGGAAAAGTGTCTATGATTATCATCCTTAGGATAAAATTCACCACTGCTATTTAACTTCTGTGTGGCACCACGTTGAACTATATCATGAGTGGTGAACATCTATCATGGGAAACGTACACAATCCCGGGTCAAAACTGGAAAATGCTTGTTTCACTTCGTCACTGGCATCTGTTCACAGGCGAAGAACTAATCTCAAACTCTTTTTCTTGATTGTGACTTATGTTATTCAACGTGAACACAGAAATCTCAGAGTCAGATTATTATTGGCAAGCTTTTGATCCTATTTCTATTTTCCGATTTTCGTCGTTCGATATCAATAGTCGGTGCATCTGGAGTAATTTCCAAATTCAACAGAGACTCGGATACGGATAAATGTTGTTGAGAAGTCGAAGGAATCGATTAATTTGATTCTGTACTGCCAGTTTCAGTCTGACCTAGAAATTCCATCATATCTGTACTTTAAACCTGATTGGAAACAACTCTTTCTACTTTTCTTTTTGCTGCTCCAGATTCCTATTTTCTCCCTTTATCTCTATCTCTCTTAGTGCCTAAGACTGGCATGATTGGTAAATAATGAAAAATGTCCAGTACCACTATTATTTATTCTTACATCAAATACTTTTAAAATTTATAGTATGATATATAAACAGAAAGCAATACTGCGTCTGCATGCGGTATTTTAATTGGCTTTCTCATGATGGGAAGTCCCGCGCTATGCCCCGTCTCTGACCGGGGCTCTCCGCGACAGCAGCTTAACTCCAGCTAATGTTACCAGACTAAGTATGAACGAATGATTGGAAACGACAAAGTTCAGAAAATTTTAATAAAAGAAAATGGAAAACAATATTTTCACGATTTTTTTATTCATATACTTTCATTGCACCGATGAATAGAATATCTTTTTTTAAAAAAATCTATAGATCAGTTTTTCGATATCTTCTGGAGAAAAACAGATAGAGTTGAGAATTTTCTAATTTATTAATTATAAAAAAAACCTTTGTCGTGCACTTTTGGATTTTCCTTACTTTTCGTTTAATTTATTTCGGCGTTGAGGCGTGAGGCCCTATTCACTGCTAGGCTGTGGGGAGTGGCCCACACCGCCTACGTCTTACGCCGCCTCTGTCCTTTGGTTGAATATTATCTCTATAATATTCCTTCTAGAAATAATTGACCCAACTATTGATGGTAAATTATCGAAAAGTTCCGGTGACAGTCGAAAAAAATTAAAATAGCTTTCTGTGTCTAACACACGTATCTCATCTATTAGCCTAGATGTTGGTTTTAATCGCGTTTTTTTTTTTTTTTTTTGAGAAATACATCAAGCACACTTTTGTTTCTTTTCCTCCCTTTTTAATGCTAACAAAATTGCAAAAAATTCTTTTTTCTCTTGAGCGATCCATTTTTAATAAGGCAGAATCAACTACTTAGTGCGATTTTCAACTACTATCTTCAGCGTCACCTAATGAGCAAAAATCCACCGCGCACGTACGAAAAAACTTTGATGTGAATTGAACAACGAAAACATCTCTCCTTTCTACTATGATCGCGACGTTTGTACGCCTAGGTGGGAATGAGCCTTTATGGTTCCTACAAACAAAAGGGGAACTTTAAGCTGCATTGAAAGTAAGGCAGTCAGCGTGGAGCGTCTAACCAATCAGAGCCTTCATTTCGGGCAGTTGAAGAAGTTCTGTGATCGTGACTATTTTAACTTAAAAATGATATAACTTCAGGCGTTTGAGAGTTTTTAGTGTAGTTGCTCAACCAATCACAAGCAAATATGCTTTGGTAACAGATTTGGTATTTTTCGCCTTTCGTGAAACATTTTCGAATAGATTGTTTAGTTTATAACTTTACAACATCTTGTAAAAATGAGTAATCATGATGAGATGCACAAAATAGAAGTCCAAAAGTATTCTTATTTGTACGATTTGAATATGTCATAAAAATAACACCATTAAAAATGAGTTTTTTAAACATAGGTTTTCTTCCGAACTTTACACTTTGAGTAACATAATTTTTTTATACCTTAAATTTTAAAAGCGACAGGGAGTGCTAAATCAAATTGAATTTACTCAATGTTCCTTTTATTAATTTAATTTTACGAGGGGATAGTTCTCATTTAATTTGATGGTTTCAATATTCAACTGTTCAGTTCAGTTCAGTTGTGGTTTTGTAGGATATGGAGCAATAAAGGTTATTATCCTCTATTCAACTGTTATACATTGTAAACAATTGGAACTAAGAATAAAATTTAAATCTTTAAATAGCTAGTTTTTTTTTTTTTTTTTTTATTCATATTATTAGCTTACTCGGGGAAACTTCAATAACGTGGGCTGGGATTTTCCATCGCCAAATCCTCTTTTATAGAAGTTCGATCACCAAGGCGTATCCTTGAGAGGAACCGGTTTGCAGTAACCATATGTGTGTGCGATATAATTCTCCTAAAAATAAAAATAAAAAAAAACTCCGCGTAGTAATACATCGTATTGCTAACATTCGGCTTTTTTTTAGTGCTGATGTTTTTTGAAAATATTACCCGTGTAATTTAAGGGGCAGGTTAAACGATTTCTCGAAATCACATTTTGAACTTTCTTATCTCAAAATGAGATAAAAATAAAATTAAAAAAAAACTTATTGTATATGTCAACTAAGTTAAATTTCAAGTTTTTTTTCGAAGCAAAGAATTATTATTTAAATTCGAAGCTAAATTTCATTATTTTTACAAATACGAGACATAAGTATCAAATTAAACATAGTTTTAATTTTCTGCCATTACAAAGGAAAATAATTATTTAAAGATTAGGAAAAAAAACAAAAAAACATTTTAATATAATCAATGCAGAATGTCTAGTCAACATTGGGACAGAATCTAATCTAGAAATCTCATCTAACTTACTATCCTAAATCTCTATTATTTCTCTCTTTTATCTCTATCATTATCTTAATTTCTAAAGGAGATAACCACTCTATATTTAGAAATAAACAAATACTTTAGTTAAAGTTTTTGTTTTTTACAAAAATACTTTTTATTTTCCTCCATTATATTTATTCAGAGTGATTTATTATACACAAAGATTATTTCAAACAGAGTTCTTTTCGATATAATAGTTAAAAAATATAATTTGGAAGTGAATATGTACTTGCAGTATGGTATTTTATTGCACATTTCTTATTGATTTTCTTTTTTTTATATATTTATAATTTTTCGGAAAAAATAGTGATTTATAAAAAAAATTGTTGATGTTGAGCAAGTTAGTGAAAAGTTCAAGAAAATTCATTTCTGCTCCAGATAATAAAATTTCATTAGTAAATGTGTTGAAAATAAATCCTGATTATTCACGTAGAATTAATTTAGATTTCGTAACAACTGAAACATCATGACTCTTAGACAGGATTCCTGAAAGGGGATAAAATTGATATCATATATATTGACTGAACAGGAAATCCACCAATCAAGAGTTCATTAAGGATATAAATATATTTATCTTGAATTATAAACATTTGAAAATTTCAGCATTTTTTTTATAAAACAAACATAATTTAGAAAAAAGATTTTAGAGTTTGGTTATGCATTTTTGAAATTTTTTTATTTCTTAAAATCCTTCAATGTCTTTTTTTTTTTTTTTTTTAATTGTATCAACTTAAGAAAAATTTATTAAAGCTCTTGTGTTCTACTTAGTAAAACCTTTTTATATAAATGTGTGTAAAATAGTTAAATGATTTTTTCCCCCTTAAACAAGATATAAAATGAAAAAATTCTTTTCAATGAAAATGGGTGAGCTTTTAATTTTCCGTTTATTATAATTGAGAATGAAAGAAATATTAAAATTAGAAACATTTGCGAATGTGAACAACCCTTTTATTTTTGTTCATAACTAAAGTTAAAAATTCTTCTGAATTTTCAAGTTTAAAAAGAGTCCGTTTTGAGGTCAACAACTATAGTACCATTTTTACGACATGGTCCAAAAGATTCAAGAATAGGGGATTCCTTTTGTCAAGAATAGAGGAGTATCAAGAATAAAGGCCGTATCACACGTATACGTTTCAAGCAATTTTTCCTCAGTTGCCATAGCAACAGCTTTCGAACAATTTATTGCTAGTGAGCTCAAGAAATTGTAGGAAATAAAAATTGCTTGGAATTCCAGCCAATAGGATTCTTCGTCTACAACACGAAAACAAGATGGCTGCCTCGACTTCATCACGCATTTGCTCATCGTCGATGTTTTTGATGAAGTGGAATGGGATTATGGAGAGCTTTTTAATCGATGAGGTTGACTCCCATATCTGTGGAATCCGAGGCATCCTCATTTTACGAAGAGGCTGGAAAAAAAAATTGGATTTCAGCAGATCGCCATTAGGATGAGCGAGAGGTGGCCGGCACTCGAAGCTTTCTTGACGCCAGGTTAAGTTGAAATATTTTTAACAATGCCTTTTTTCTTTCTTGTCAAACTATTAGTGTAACGTCTATTTCTTGTTGTATTTTAGAAATAATATGTAGGGGAGACCTGTGTACCTAGGGCCACTTTTTTTCAATGTACAAAAACAGAGCCACTGGCCTCTTTAAAAATGTGAAACTGATATGCATCCATCATTATACTAACTACCATTCAATAGGAGTTAATACAAGAACTTAAAATAATAAATCTGTGAAATAAAAGGTTTTAAAAAAAATTCAAAAATGGCCCTAGGTACAATGATGTCATTGTACCTAGGGCCTTTCCCTGTGACTTAGGTTTCGCTTTATAATCTATAGAAAACAAGCATACACACATGAATTTAATAAAAGAATCAGTATTAGCTAACATATTGATTTATCATGCAACTATTTAATTTGCAATGGGCCTAATTATTAACAAATTACGTATTTTCATTCAACATTATAATTCTAAAAACTGATTTCAAAAGTGAGCTGCATACATTGTCGCTCTGAAGCACCAACAGATTGTGGTTTGAGCAATTTGAACACAATATTTCTGTTGTCAATTTCATAAGTTTCTTCTTTATTATAAAGAAACTACGTGCTAATTTGATATCGGAGGTAGTAGCGCCAAGCTGTTGTTTATGTTCGCCAAGATGGGCGATAATATTACAATATGGTTACCGTAATATTTTATCGTTTGTCGATGTGGTTGCCATGGGGATAACGTATATTAGAAATAACTTTAATTCGTTTTTTCCCGGTGTAACCCTTTACTCTCAGACGATATTAATAAAACTTTCTTATTTCTGTTAGAATTTAAACATTTTCAGTGTAATTTTTCTATCGCTTGCGTCTTCTGTTTAATTCTCTATTTTCGAATATGGATATTTCTAAAATGAGTGAGTACTAGAATATTTATTTCTTAAAAGAATAAGTGTTGTGCTTTTAATTATCGCTATAAATCGTTTATTTTCGTTTTAAAAATGTTTTTTTTACGTTCTTTGTTCGATGAAATTTGTTGAAGGAACTTACAATGCAAGTTTTTTCATATTGCAAGCTTTCACTACAATGTAATTGATATTCTAAATTACTTTTAACATACATTATGTAATTATTGCAATGTAATTAATGCAATTATTACTATGGGTAATAATCCTATAATATTCGCTATTTATAGTTGTTTCTTTTAGCATTTATTTATAAATATTATTACATATTTTTTGTTATTTATTTATAATTAATATTGTTATTTATTTATAATTGTTATTTAATTATAATTATCTTATTTATTTATAAATATTATCTAATTTATTTATAACTTTTTCTGTTGTTTATTTATAACTATTCTTATGTTGTTTATTTATAGTTATGTATTACGAGTTCTCTTATGCATTATTTTTATTTTTTTACAATTCGACGATTATTCTTTTTAATAATTACTATTTAATTATATTATATGATTATTATTTCTAATAACCGTTATAAAATCGTACTATATGAATATTATATATAATTACGGTAAAATATAATATTTTCAGATTATTATATGCTGCTTATAATACTATTATTACTTTTTATTAGATAATATTATTATTCATTATTTATTGATTGATCTAGTTTACTATCAATCTCTTCCTATATCCTTTATTTTAAATATATTTCTAAACAATTCTTTTAAGTTATTGTGTACCATTAAATTACCGCTAGGACGCCATATTGGATTTCAATCCAGTAACAAGAAGCGCTGCTTGGCGTGATCCTTATCACGCCAAGCAGAACTTGGCGCAATTACCCCCGTTATCAAATTAGTTCCAGAAACTATTCTGAATGAGCAATATTCTTCAGAAATTTAACACTATAGTGTTCTTTAACATCTATTATTTCTGCCACCTAAAAATGTTCAGTTTTTTTGCCTTGTGTTTTTGTTAAACAAAAATTGCCCCCTTTTTCAATAGTATTTCTTACATCAGCTACTGTAGAATTTGCATTCAGTGGAATGAGAATCTTCAATACCTGATAATTCTTTGGGTGAAGTTACATTAATTTCAAACTCAGGTTTTTTCACAAGTTTTCTTCTTTTGGTAATTTTAATAGCATGGTATTTTTGATTTCTCCCTTTTCTGGAGTGTCAGTCAAGATTCTACCTCTCCCTGGTTTTCGGCCACCTATGTTGGATTTACTTCGAGAATTATGCTTATTAGAAATTATTTAGAATTATGTGCTTCTGTTTTTATAATTATTAAGATTTTTGTTAAATGAATTCTTATGTTTGTGCTAACACAAAATAATAATCCTGAATAATAACAATAATGGTAGCAAACATTTTTTTTATAAATCAAGCATATTGAAAGTTTCAGAAAATATAGACTCCTCTCATTTAAATAACATCCAATTTTAATAAAAAACCTGACTAAATAAAAATGGTTCAGATAATTAAGGCCACTTTCCTCCTTATATTATAAAAACTTTTTTTTAAATAAAATAATAACAAAGAATATTAGTGGCAATTGTACCTAGGGCCGACAACTATATGGCCCTAGGTACAAGACTAGGTAATTTCATTCAAAATGTCTTCTGCAGAAAAACCCAGATGGAGATGGGATTTATTTAAAATCTTATTTAGCACTTAAAGTTACAAACAGAATTATGTACTAGAATTCAAAGAAAAATATTTGACTTATCTTTGTACAACTATAAAAAGAGATGAACTGCAAAAAATTTTACTTTAGACCATGTAAAACTGTTTTTCATTTATAGCTTGCCACAGTTTTCTTTTTGCAAAATTTCAAAATGGATGCCAAAGTAGGAATTGGTGTTGTCACTCACCCCCAACTGAGTTATAAAAGAACTAAATATTATTCAAATAAAATGGGGTGGCCCTAGGTACACAGGTCTCCCCTACTTTTGTTCCGTAAGCGGATCTCATTGTTTTGATAAAATTTCGCCAAACTGGCTTTGGCGTAAACAACAATGCGATAGCAACATGCTATGTATTGAAAAGTTTTTAAGTCAGTAATACAGACTTTTCTTATTCATTTTTATTTGTTATGCATTTGAATTATCTTCAGCAGTATTTGCGAAGTGTTTCATTTTAACCACCTGCGCTAGATGTATTATTAATGTTGTAGTAAAATGTTTGGAATATATATCCTATATATGTTTGTGTGTGTGTATGTATTTATAAATTCTCCAAAGTTACATTACATAATAGTAATTTCAAACAGCAATTAATAAATTTACCATATACAATTAATATAATAAAAATATATAACAAAAAATATTGTTCGTCAAAAAATTTAGTACAGCTTTCTAGTGTCGCAAGTTACCTTTTCTCTATCCATCCTGTTACCAAAATGGGCAATTTGTTGCACTAGGAAGGAATATTACATTCAAAACTTTTCTCACTTATGTAGCAATGAGATATTATGATGAAAGAATTCATCAAGTTTGCAGAAAAACTATTAAAATTTTAATTTGGGTTGAAATTTTGATGATTTATCAGCTTACTTTTATGTCACTGGATTTCTCGTTGAAAAACAAAATGGAACTGAAATTAATTTAAATTTTCAGAAATTATCCATGGATCTGTGTATTTCTTGTTTACATCTGGAATATTTACTATATTAAAGCAGTTTATATAACTATATTAAAGCAGTGATCTTCAATCTTTTTCGATTCATGGAACCCTCATACCCATAAAGTGTTTTCGGGGAACCCCATTCAACACATTTAAAAGAATATGCCTTAAAATAATATTTAAAATAGATTAACATATGCTAGCCACTGTATGTAATAACAAAAAAGTTGTATTTGGAACCCAGGGTAGTATACAACAGATAATTCAATTATTTACTAATTCAATTAAAACTCTTATTATTTTCAGAAGTATGCATTGCGAAGTTTCAGAATCTCAGTACCTATTACCGCAACGAGAAAAAGAAACTGTCATCTTTTAGAAGTGGAACAGGTGCAAGAGATTTTGTTCCCAAGTGGGAACACTTCGCTCGCCTCCAGTTCCTTGATGATACTATTGAGCCACTTGATAGTACCTCAAATTTAAATTATATGGAACTGGAAATTAAAGCAGTACGTATTTTTCCCCCTGATGTTATATTTTTTTTTCTTTTCAAATATATACTTCTTCTAATTCTTTCATGTATTACAGACTCCATTGAATGTCAGCGCGGAAGATGTATTTGAGAATGTTGTGGAACTGCCTCCCATTCCATGCAGTGAATTTCAAAGTGAGCAAGGGTGTCCCCCTCAACACCTCTGATGTCCACCTCAAAACCTCGAGCAAAAAGAAGAAAGGTTGACAACAGTCGTGAAGCTTTTTATGAAAGCATGCAAAAATGCTTGGGGGCTGTGGGCAAGAAAACAGTCAATGAAACTTTTGCTGCTTTTATAGCCCCCCGAGTTGATAGTTTTTCTCCCCAAAGCACGAACAATGCTAAATATGCAAAACACTCTTTGAGTGTTTAGAATAAAATATTTTTTTACCATTGTAGCAATATTTTTTTTTTTAAAAAATTATTTATATATGCTAGGATGATTTTTTAATCAACAATTTTTAAAAATAATTATTTAAAACATTCGTTTTTTTTTTATTGGTTCAATATCCCAGTTCTTGTAGAGATAAATTTTTTCATGAAACATCTTAATTTATCCAAGCATATTCGGGTGCGCTCAAACATTTGGACAGCACAACACAAAAATTTGCGCTTTTCCCCTTTGACAAAAAAAAGGGAGTGAAAATATTCAAATAATAAAGTTTTTTATGTACGGGTTTTTTTATATAAAGTTTGCAAAATGCATAAAAAAAAAATACAGTAAATTGTAGGCGGGGATATTAAATTGGTTAGTAAGGTGAAAAACAATTAATAATCTTGTACTTTTGGTTCCAAAAATAAAAAAAATTCAAGGTCTAAAGCAGGGATGGCACACAAAGACTTTTTGAAAATATAGTAAAAAATAACAATTTTTTTAAATGCACTTAATTGAATTAACTCAAACTGAGACAACCCATGGGGGGCCTTTGTCAATCAGTATATGTGACCATTGGGCACGGGGGGTGAGAAATTAATTGAATAAAAAAATGGGATAGATAGAAAAAAAATGCATTTCTTTTCATAAATCCTCTTAATTTCTCTAAAAACGTTTATTTTACCCCCTTTTGCCTGTCAGATATTATTTTTTTTTTTTTGGATCAACATTTTTTTAAACAAGTATTTTTTAATACAAAATAAAATTTAAATTTTTAATACAATTTTCTTTACATATATATAACATTTTGCTTTTTTTTGTACCAAATAAAAAGTAAAATTGTTATTAAATTGTATATTTTTTAACTTCATTTTATTTTACTTTTGTAACATAAAAATTATATTTTATTTAAACTTCCCGTATTTAAAATGTGAGTTTTGTTTTGATTACACAAAAAGGCAATGCATATTACTTAAATGGTTCAAAAAAATGTTTATTAATAGTTCCTTTTTTACAGTGATAACACAACAGAAATTTTTTCTTAATGAAAAATTTTAAGGGCCCGGGGGGCTTTTTTAAAGGTTAATTTTAGCTTTGGCATGCAATACCAATATATTCAGCATCCAACAGTAGAATATTTTGAAAAATTTGATTCCCCTTTAATGAGTAGAATAAAAAAAAAAAGAAGTCAATAATATAGATTTACAGTTTTATTATACATTAATTTTGCATCATTTAAAGATATTTCTTCACATAAAAATAAACAGCATAAAATATAAATTTTTTTTTATCAACAAAAGTTTAAACAAATTAAAATTGTACGTATGTACTTGTTAATCATAATAAGAAAAAACATAAAATTCAAGTATTTCTCTTCATTACAGTTAAATAAAAAGATAAATAATTATACATTGCATTAATATGTTATAATAAACAAATATTAATGCAATGTATAATTATTATCTTGCAGAACCTTCAGCAGAATACAGAACCTTCAGCGTTAAAAAAAATTACAAAATCTGTCCCTGACATCTTTGGCAGGAGATAAGTTGATTAGTGTTTTGCCGCCAGTTCCCCTCAATTAGAACTCCATTCAAAATATCCTCTCTGTCCTCACAGTCTTCAGGAATATATGTATTTTTTGACCTGTTAGTCAAAAAATTGTGAAGGGAACAGGCAGCTAACACAATTAATTTAGTATTTGGCACAGACGTCAAAATGGTGGTGCCAAAAATCCCGAAAGCAGCTAAAATGCCAAATGCTTTTTCTGAAACCCTCCGAGCATGGGAAAGTCTGTAGTTAAAAATTAAGAGCATTCCTTACTTAAATTACTACCCGGGTAGGGTTTTATGATATTTGTTAAGCAAAAGGCATATGTGCCACAAGGCAATTTAGATGCCGATCCTGGACGGGCTGTTTCAGGGATATTCATGTCACCATTTGTCATGCCCTCAGTTTAGATTTCCCCATACTCCTTCATCGCTAACTCGTCTGTTAGTGCCAACATCAACATATAAAAATTTTAAATTGGCATCTACAAGGGCCAACAACACGATGCTGAAAAACCCCTTATAGTTTCTGTATGTTGCTCCTGAATGAGGTGGGGTTTTTATTCTTATGTGCTTCCCCCGTCCATTGCACCAAGGCACAATGGAAAATTCCACTTTGTCCAAAATTCTTCTGCGACCATCTTCCACTCATTTTCGGATTCAGGGACTTGATTCATAATTAAATATGTAGTAATACCTGTTGCAAGATATCTCAATGTTAACACAATCCTCTCAGCAGCAGGAATTGCCTTCCCTCATTCATGTGTTCTTTCTCTCGATCTGGGAGAAACAAGAGCTCGAGCTCCTCAAAGATTGACACATCCATTCGAAAAAATCTCTGATAACTTTCACTGTCCTATAATAATAAAATATTTAATGATTTATAGACAAATTAAATTTAAACATGCAAATTGTTAATATATGCATAACTTTCATAAATATATTTTACCTAAAATAGATTGTAATTTTAGGAGTGCAAGACTTGAAGGGCTCATCCCCTCATTTTCAAATATTATTTCAATCAACTATCTATAACACTTTAAACATAAAGCTTTAAATTTTACAATAGATAATATCAGCAAAAAAATGTTAAAAAGATAATTTTTTTTTTAAAAAAATAAAAAGACATCTGAAGGATATGAAAAACTTAAAAAAAACAAATAAATATAGGTCTAATTCAAAATTAATGTTTTCATATTTATGTAAAAGATTTCGTTAGGTCATTGTACATATATAAATAAAAATGTTCATAAAAGCCATCTTATCAAAAAAATATACCCAGGTATAGAAAATGTTCAAATATGGTTCCAAGGTGGTTAATTAATATCTCCAAATTTCATTAGACCATATGAAAAAAAATCAAAGTTTATTAAAAAATTCTGGTCATATGTATAGGACATCACTTCAAAACAAATATATATACATTATTTATACCTATGCAGTGGCGGCTCATGGAAGTGTGTGTGTGGGGGGGAGTGCTTGGCTCCTTTTCTTTTTTCAGTTTTAAATATTTATTTCAAAAGAAATTTTTCAACCAAAAGAAAGTAGAAAGCTTGGGGCCCCTTTTCTGCCATGACACCCTGTATAAGTTTCGAAAAATAAAGACTTACTTCGAGAGAGCTAATTCCTTCATTAAATTCTCGTAGCATCCCAATTGTATTTATTCTCTGTTGCAGCCACTTCCTCTGCCAAATTTTTTTTTTTTTTTGGCTTTCCTTATTTCAATGTCACAAATAGCAGCAAATCTAAGCGCAAGAATCACTTGATCGTCAAACGCCATACCTGTTCTTGACTGTCAATAAAAAACTCCCAAAGGTATAAAATAATGGATGGTTGTTTCCGAAGCAGAAAAACCGGCGAGTAACATTTCAATGTGGTGAAAGAGCGCGGATGACATCACAGAGAATGTCATCTCTCTCGTTTTGTTTATGGCAACCCTTCACCCTCAGTAGGACGAAAAATTGTACCAAAAATCTACGTGTGATACAGCCTTAACCTTTGAAGAACTGTCAACGATACTTTCAGAAGTTGAAGTCACCGTAAATCATCGACCACTGACATATGTGGAGAATGCTCCAGGAGTGCTGGAACCACTCACACTGGCCCACTTCCTCGATTTAGGTTAAGGTGACCTAAATATCCTTTACATTTCATCTCGAACTGATTGACACCACTACGGCAAAGGAGTCATACAAGAAAAGAAAGACTTACCGAACTCTTCTTTTAAAACAACTTTGGAGACGTTGGTAAGAACAGTATTTGCTCCAGTTTAATCTTTTTAAAACACCATTTGTTCATAAAAATTTAAAATTAAATGACCTAGTTCTTGTTGAAGGAAATGCATAATCAAAATTATTGTGGGAACTTGGAATAATCAAAGAGATATTTATATTGGAAGAGACAATAGTGTTAGATTTTGTCTCGTATATAAAAACTTTTAAAGGTTCTTCAAAAAACCCATTCAATTGTTGTTACACTTTAAAAATTGAATAATATACTTAAACTAATTTTGTTTATATTTTTCAGATTAATGTTAGGAGATAGCACATTATATTAATTAATCTCTGTTAAATTTATTTTTTGTGAAATCTTGAGGTATGTATCCTAGTATTTGTTAATTAAAGATTTGTCATCTTTAAATTTCATTACATTTGTGTACTGTATAATGTATATTTTTACTTTTTCCCTTGCAATATGTATAATTTAGATTTTGATTAGCAGTATTGTACACATATATATCAGTATTTTCTTTGTTAGAATTGTGTTTGAATAATTATTTGTTTTGATACAAATAATTCAAATTATTTTGGTTTGATATTTACTGGGTGAACATTCTTTTCACCGGTGGGGTGTGTGCCGAAATATTGGCCATGTGAGGGCGCTGCTGTGTGCACTTCAGTATAAAAAAAATGTAAAGATCGTTAGTGTGTAACTTGATTTGTAAAGTGTAAGCCGCGTCACGGCATTAGTATCTAATTAAACATTACTATACTTAAATTGATGTCATGGATCAAATTGTGGACTGTCTAAATAACACTTAGATACACACTCATTTCGTTTCATTTGTTGAACTATTTTCGCTTCGATAATTATGGACAATTCACTTAGTTTATACCTCATGACACCTGTCATTGTTTATTTAACTTTTTGAACTCAAAGAGTCAAAAATGATTGAAGAATATTACTCAATCAAATTTATATGTTAATAATAAAAAAATGAAATGAAACTGATAATTTCTTACTATAGTTTATACCTCTTATCACAAAGGTTTTCATCTCTTTTTCCATTTAGAGAACTTTCACATCATCACTGAAACTGAATTTTACAAATTCCACCCCTTTTCAGCTCTTATTTATTTATTTATTTTTTGAAAATTTATAGAATTTGAGTCAATATTGAAATTTATTAATATATTTTAAATGCTACCTTGAATAAAAAAGGTCCTACCTCATCACAAGCTATGTTGACATTGTCTAAATCCAGTTCTATAAGTATAGAAACAATAAATGTGAAACAAACTCAAAATCAAATATATAATTACTTTATAAGAAAGAATACAAAACAATACATGTAATTACTCTAAAGAGATCACATAAAAAAATACATTTATATATTACAAAAAAATTCTTTAAGAAAAATTATACATATTCAGAGAACATTTAATTTTTTTAGAAAAAAATTTAATCTAACCCTTTTTATTTGTTTCAATTTCAGCATGTGGATAATTCTTTGCACACATACACTACACCATAAAATATGAAATATATAATTAGTATTCATCACTTAAAATAAGATTTTTAATAAAACATTTAATGAAATACTTCTAGAAAAATATTCTTTCACTTAGAAAGAGTATTTTTAAATACATATACTATTATGACTCAATTGTGTAATACACAAATCATAATACTATAGCATAAGAGAAATATGAATTAATAAATACCCTATATGAATTGTACTGCCAGAGCATTTTCTTTTAAAGCAATAAAAAAAAAGATAATTCATTCTAAGTTATTCACTGTTGTCTGAAATGGAAACTAATTAAAAGGTATAAAATATACAATGGATATGAGAAAAGGACAAAGACGGTTTTGAGGAGAAGAAAATAATTTACATTATTTAACATTACATACAAGCAATATGTAATTAATATCTGTTCCATTTTACAATTTGATATTTAAGACACGCTCACTTCACATTTCAAGAATAGCTAAATTATTTTGTTTAAAAATCATAAGTACAGAATATAATAATTTTCATGTTTCAAACATAAAGAAATATTTTCTTTAGGGCGAGATAAATGGAAATGCAGAGATAGGGATCTTTCTATATAAGGATAATTTGATTGACTTAACAAAATAATACCAAAATAGCAATAAAGAGATTGAAGGAGAAATTCCTCTATTAACTTCTTGCTAAAATTAGTTACAGATTAGCATTAAAATTTGAAGCAAATCTGTAAAATCACTTTGATCAAAACATCTCCAAGAGATGCAAAGATTTGTTTCATTCAGTGCCAAGAATTATACATAAAAAAATGTGCCTAAAAAGCCCTTTTGAAAAAAAATTAAAATATGAAATTATTTAGACAGGAGTTTATTCCATAGTTCATTAAGAGTAAAAAAAAACACCTCATTATGCTCAAGCAGAGTGTGGGTGTAGATAGATTGGTATTTACATACTACACTGTTGACTAATTTTGCCAATTCAAAAAACATTGCTAAATACCATCATTATTACTGTGTTCGAGCATGCACAGGAATGGTTTTCTACTACTATTGACAAATATGGTATTTGATTGACTATATAAAAGTAAGTATAGATACATTTTTTTTATCCATAATGAAGAAAGTGATTTTGTGATTCATCTTAAATAAACTAATAAGTTAATAATAATAGCAATAAATAATTCATGTTATTTAACATTTTAATTAAAAATTTTTAGTCTTTAAAGCAAAATTTATATATCCTTAAATTTATTTCAGTTATTAACTCAAACATGAATATGTATTAATGTTGAATACATGCATGTTTTATGATTAATATATAATGCTAAATATATATACAAGCAAATACATAATCTAAAAACTTACACCTTCTATGAATTTGCATAATTTTTTAAAACTGCTCAATAGAAAATAAATAAAATTTTTTACTTCATCTTGTGCAGTTTTCTGATAACATGGAACATATCACCCTTTTTACTACAGATTGCATCTTTTTTTTTGCATGTTTTCCAGGATTATATCTACCACACACATAAGGAAGTGGTGTTAATGAATACATAAATAATTTAATTCTTTAATCTTGGATATCTTTTTATATTAAGCCAAACATATATATGTATACAGTTATATATGAATGTATCACAATAATACTTCAGGAATTATTTTTGTAAATAACTTTTTGAACACTGATTTATATAAAAATGAACAAAATTTTAATAGGTTAATTTAAAATCAAGGTTTCAATTGAAACTTTAATATATAAACTACTAATATGTGTATATGAATAAATTAGGCTCTTAATATAAAATAAGACATTGTTTATTAAGATCAGTAGAAAAAGCAAAATTCAAAACTATAAACAATTGCAAATGATAAAAAAATCATTACTTTTCAGAAAATAAAATATGAGAATATTTTATAATATAACGGGATTAATAGAAAAGTACTCTCCATTAGAAAAAATTAGATATGTGATCTTTTTACATTTTTCCCCACATACACCTAAAACAAAAACAATTACATGCAGTAACCTATACAGAGCGTTTGTGTATGAATAGCTAAAAACTAATTATTCCTTTATTTTAAACAACAAAAATACATTTAAATAAAGTTACAAAAAAACTACATTCCAAATTGCAATTTAATATGAGCAAATTGTCATAGTTTGTTCTTGAATGATATCTTCCTTTCAAAAGTTTTCCCATGTCTTTCCAGTGTGTTTTTAAAACCTGTGTATTATGACATTAAGCTCTCCAGACCCTAGTGAAACCAGGGTTCCACAAGGCATACCCAGAAGCTCAACAATTCAAAATTAAATATTTGAAAGAAAATTATAAATGTGTTTACAAAATGGATTTGTGATCCCTATCAAGTTTGCATAACTACAAATATCTAAAGCTCATCTCAGCCATTATAACTACAAAAACTATTTATTATAATATAATAAAGGATTATTAAAACAATTTTTCTTTCGATGTACTTCCTATTAGATAGTGAATATTCTTTTGTTTATTATTCCTAACTCAACAAAATAATTTTAGACTCGTTAGTACTCACTGCTTTAGTTAGTTATTACCTATATAAAAAATAAACCATCCTGACCACTATTTTTAAGCTAATTTAGTTTAATTTTCAATCCTTTGTTCTATTTAAAGAACAAATCACACAGGTAAGAAAAATTTTACTATTATTTACATTGCTTAAAGTAGCCCTTTAAAAGCTGTTGATTTACAGCTGGGGTGTCTAACTTGTGGCTCACATCGAACATTTTTGCAGCCCGGCTAAAATATCAGCACACAATAATATGAAACAAAATTTCTTCCATAGTAGAAAAGATATGTCAGGTTTCAGGATGTAAACATTAAATTTTTCTAGTTTTTTGTTCTTGCTGTTAATGCCACCTGTCTGACGTTGTCAGATTGAGGCCCATGAAATTCGAGGGCTAGATTGTATGAATATTATTAGCCGCAGTTTTGAGCACCATGCAGGTGACAGAATGATTTCACTCAATTCTACCCCTTTTGTGGTAGAACACCTTGGGAGTGGTCAGGGGCCTTCCACCTCTCTTTCCCTTCCAACAAACTCACATCACGAGACGACTTGAGGCTCATCGGCTATTTAAAAGACCCCCATGGAGCAAAGGCACTACTGATTTGCAAACACCCATGTGTGTGCCTTCTGTTATTAAATTAACTATTTCGTAATTATATGAAATACTTAATAAGTGCTTTTCAAATAAATTTATTTAATTTTAAAAAATTATTTAATAATTTTAATAATTGTATTTAAATAATTTTAATATTTTAATTAATGGTAATCAATGAATTGTAATTAGTAATAATTTATTATTTTAATTAATATAAAGTAATTATTTCAATTAATATTAAATAATTATTCTAATTAATATGAATCATTTTAATTAATCTTTTTAATTAATATTAATTTTAAATAATTTTAATAAATAATTAATTTTAATTAAAAATATTTTTAAATAGTTTTAAGTAATAATACTTTTAAATAATTTTAATTAATTATACTTTTAAGTAATTTTAGTTAATAATAATTTTAAGTAATTTTAATTAATAATCAATTTTAATTAATAATAATTTTAAGTTTTTTTAATCAACAATTAGTTTTAGGTAATTTTAATTAACAATAATTTTAAATAATAAATTTATTTACTTATTTTTTTAATTTATAAAACACAAAATAATTACATAAATACCATTCAATATTTAATAAACCTTTAATAAATAAATTTATTTTAATTTTAAAAAATAATTAAAGGAATTGAAAGAAAAAAGTTTTTCGTGTGATTCGAACTCGGATCCAACCGCATTGAAGGCAGACGATTTACAAATCGAGCCACTGGGCTGGTGAAAGAAAAACTTAATTGTATATAAGCTAAGCATAAATTTCGAACGCTGTTTTCTCCGAATTGACTGGCCATTCGATGGAATTACATTAAGGGTTGAACACCCTAAGGGAGTACTACTATTACATCAATTCTCGACCCCAAATGAATTTCCTTAGTCGTGCCCTCTCCTTGTTAGTAAAAGACTTGATATGTGAATGTGTAAGCACAGTCAATCCATCTTATATAAATTTAATAAAAATAAACATTGAATTTATTAATACCTATAAATTATGTATTTCTAATTAAAGATTGTTAATGTTCCTAATAATGCTCATAATTAAAAAATGATTACTTTACACACTACATAAAAATAAAACCCATGCAAAATTTATTTATCAATTGTTACTTGTTTTAAAAATCTATAATAGAAATATTAAATTAATGAGTTTTTTTTCTTGCACAAGAACCATATTTGAAAATGCTATTGCCAAACAAATTATACATGTAAACTAGAGTTCAATGAAAACTAGATGACAGGGATAAAGTTAAAAATTGAGAAAAGATTGCAATATGGACTCTACAAGGGAAAAAAAACCCATGAGAAATCAAAGATCACTGGGAAAATTTAGGGTCCTTAACCTTTAGAACTTGGCTGATTCTAAGTCAAAATATCTCTTGTAATCGGCGCTTTTAGAATTCAAAAAAAATTTTCTTTCCCCCACTGGGAACATAGTAAGCCACATGTGGTACTGTTACGTTTTTCTCGTTACAAAAGGGAGATAGTTTGGTTGCTGTGATTTTTAGTCAGTATTCATTCCTGAGTAACAAAGATTCCAATACTTAGTGCCATATCATATACAAATAATTTTTCTGAATTCATGGTTCCCCTTTTTAATTTAAAGACTGTAAACTTTCAAATGCATATTTTTATTTTACGAGTATTATAAATTTTTAAAATGCGCACATGTCTATTTTGAAGTCAGTTCTAAAGTTAAAAACGTTTTCTAGAATTTGATGTACAGCACTTCAGAAGTAATAAGAAAGTAGAATTTATATATATGATTAGTATGTACTAGAAATCATGTATTCTATGCAAATTGCTAAAATGCTTTATTTTTAATTCATTTATTCTGGTCTTTTTCGGAACATTTAAAAAAAAATTGAAGATAAAGCAAAAGAAAAACAATTTGGTGTTCTCACACAGCATAAAATCTACGAATGAAGTTTTTTTCTTTAATAGAAATTTGCTGTTCCTAAACGTCGGCAAAATGATAAGGAATGCACACAGCGTTGGTGAAAAATAGCTCCACTCAATTATGGACAGTAGAAGCAGAATTGTAAAAAGGGTGAGTTAAAGTTGTAAAAGGGTTTATTGGAAAAAAGGGGAAAAGAACTGTCTTTAGCTAGCTTGGTGCAAACGTCGTACCAAGCCGAATTAAGTGACAAAAAAATTTCTGGTACAGCATCTGTACCAACCGATTTGTAAAGGTTAATTTTCAACTTATTGAGAAAATAATCCTTGGTCACAGTGTAAGAAATTATTTCATTTTACTTGGTAAAATGACCATTTTCCTGTTTCTTCATTTTTTTTCCCCCTATCGGATTTGCTGTAGCTGAACACAAAGGTATGTTCATGAAAGATCGAAATTTAGAACTAGAAACAATGGCAATGTCTAAGCCAGGAGCAAATTGTCTAGTTTCCTGTTAACAGTTTTAGAGTGATATAGAGAACAGTTATAGAATGAAAAAAAAGAAGAAAAAAAAAAGAATTTCACATAAATTAAAATTAAACAAATTAATTTCAATAAATAAATTTAAGCCCAATAAAATTTCTTCAGAACTTATTCAGTTAACAAAATTTAAACATAGGAACTATTGGTCTCAACAAACAATGATAGGAAAATCTATTCATTTAAAAACATCATTCAAAATCCAAGAAAACTTTTTATATGACCACAAACTAAACAAACCGTTTTAGCAGACAATTATGGTTCATGGTTAAGGTAGTGGAGTGGGACAAGTGTATCTCCAAATTATTGTATTAACATAAATTGAGCTGTAAGTTCCAACATTTCTAGAAATTCCTTTGTCTTCATTAATGATATCAACAAACTGGTGAATTTTATCTGCCCTTCTAACCATGCATTCAGTGCAGATTTTGTTCTGTGGCAATTTCTGCTTGTCTTGTCCCTTTCTGAATGTGTGATTATATCATACTTTTGTTTATTCTTACACTTTTTGACATTTTTAAATATTCAAAAATTACTCTCGAAAGAGAAATCATTAAAACCTGACCAATATAAAATTGTTGAATACATAGTGAATCACACTAGTAAAAGAAAAAAATCTACAGTGGGGAAGATTTAATTTTATGAGGCATGGTGATTAGCAAAAACACATATTAATGTCTAAGAATAACATGAGCAGTCGCATATAAAGAGAGTTTATCATTTTTTCTAATTAGCCACAGAAAATCCAATCCAAGAATAGTAAGAAATTTAAATTGAACTAAGTACATTTATAGTACCTTTAAAAAGTGAGTTATTAATAAAAGTATCATGCAAAATATATTTCAAGAGTAAATTATATATATATATAATTTCAATAAATAAATTTAAACTGTAAAATTCTATCATAACTTAACTAATCTATAAATAAAAGAACTATTCTGTTCAACTAACAATAATATAGAAGTTTTAAACCACTTAAAAAATTACAAAATCTAAGAAAAATTATATTACTGCAAATAAACTTGTTTTACTTATAGCATAAAATTTCATAATTTAATTCTAAAAAAAGTTGTTAATTTAAAATATTTCTAGGAGATGCAAATAAAAAACAAGGTACTTTTTCTTCATATATTATACAATTTATTTGGAACAGCTTTAACAGTTTATTTAAACAACTTTTCCTTTGAATATTAATCTTAATGTTAAATTGCATTTACAAAAATGGAAGATAAAAACTATTTTAACATATTCTGGTCAAAATATAAGTAAACAAGAAACAGCGACATTATAATTTCTCCCAGACTACCTTGAATATCAAATAACTAAAAAAAAATTAAAGCAAAATTATATGTAAAACAATACATACTTAAATCTACCCAAAAAACATTATTTTATTTTACAAAATGTTACTTTTCTAAAAAATTAGAAAATTAATTAAAGTTCGAAAAATTTAGAAAATTAATTAAAGTTCTAGAATTATAATAATATACAAGAAATGTTTTTTCCAGAAAAGCAATAAAATTATTTTTTATTGGTTAAAATTAATACATTAATTCTATAAAGAAGCATTAGATGAAACATAACAATACAAAATTTTAAAAAAATGGTCATGATCAAATATAACCAATGTGTCCACTGCACTTAAATATAAATAAATTTTTGTGGAATATTAACTCGAAATAATATTAACAATATTGAATATTTCACACACCTGCTTTTTTTATTTGTAAATGACACATTTAACTAAGTGCTATGTAAGGAACTACTTTAAAATGCTCACAAATACAAGGTTACTAATTTTTTTTTGTAAACCTTTATAAAAATGCTTTATTTAAAGAAAAAAATGGCTGTAAATATCAAAAACCTAAGGATTTTGTTTCTCATGAGTCAATAAATGCTTTTTCGTACTACCACTTTGAGAGAATGCTTTGTTCCATACATTACAAACATAAATCCTTTCTCTCTTTGGTATGAATATTAAAATGCCTTTTTAAGTGACTACTGTGAGAGAAAGCTTTGTTGCATACTTCACAAACATGAGGCTTTTCCTTAGTGTGAATACGCAAATGTTCTTTTAAGTTACCATGGTGAGAGAAAGCCTTGTTGCATACTTCACAAACATGAGGCTTTTCCTTGGTATGAATGCGTAAATGCTGTTTTAAAGTACCATTGAATGAAAAAGACTTGTTACATACTTCACAAAAATGAGGCCTTTCCTTGGTATGGATATGCAAATGTTGTTTTAAGGTACTACTTTGAGAAAAAGTTTTGCTGCAAATTTCACAAACATGTGGCTTTTCCTTAGTATGAATGTGTAAATGTTCTTTTAAAGTATAACTTCGTGCAAATACTCTGTCGCACATTTCACAAACATGAGGCTTTTTCTTAGTATGTAAAAGCAAATGTTTTCTTAAATGATCACTTTGCGAAAAAGTTTTATTACATATTTCACAAACATAAGGGTTTTCCTTAGTATGAATACGCAAATGTTCTTTTAAATTGTCTCTGCGTGAAAAAGCTTTGTTGCAAATTTCACAAATGTGAGGCTTTTCCTTACTATGAATAAGCAAATGGGAACTTAAACTACTTTTATGAGAGAAAGCCTTGTTACATACTTCACAAACATAAGGCTTTTCCTTGGTATGGACACGCAAATGTTCTTTTAAATTATCGCTTCGTGCAAATGCTTTGTCACATATTTCACAAACATGAGGCTTTTCATTAGTATGTACACGCAAATGCTGTTTTAAATTATTCCTTTGTGAGAAAGTTTCATTACATATTTCACACACATGAGGTTTTTCCTTTGTATGTATAAGCAAATGCAGTTTTAAATGACTAATTTGTGAGAAAGTTCTGTTACATATTTCACAAACATAAGGCTTTTCCTTAGTATGCATACGCAAATGTACTTTTAATGTATATTTGTGAGAGAAAGCATTGTTGCATACCTCACAAACATGAGGCTTTTCCTTATTATGTATATGCAAATGCCGTTTTAAATTATTCCTTTGTGAGAAAGTTTTGTTACATATGTCACAAACATGAGGCTTCTCCTTATTATGCATAAGTAAATGCCGTTTTAAATTATTCCTTTGTGAGAAAGTTTTGTTACATACGTCACAAACATGAGGCTTTTCTTTGGTATGAATAAGCAAATGCTGTTTTAAACTACTCCTTTGCGAGAAAGTTCTGTTACATATTTCACAAACATTCGGCTTTTCCTTCGTATGTATACGCAAATGTACTTTTAACGTACATCTGTGAGAGAAAGCATTGTTGCATACTTCACAAACATGTGGCTTTTTCCTTAGTATGAATAAGCAAATGGGAACTTAAATTACCTTTCTTAGAGAAAGCCTTGTTACAAAATTCACAAACATGAGACTTTTCCCTAGTATGAGTAAGTAAATGGGAACATAAATGACCTTTTTGAAAGAAAGCTTTGTTACATACTTCACAAACATTAGGCTTTTCCATGGTATGAACACGTAAATGTCGTCTTAAAGTATAACTTCGTGAGAACGCTTAGTTGCATTTTCCACAAATATGATTATTTTTATCAGAATGAATAAGTAAATGTCTTTTAAAAGAATTTTGGACTTGAAATGCAAAAAAATCTAAAATGAAGGAATCACTTGTATTGGAAGTCGTTAAATAAAGAGCACCTTTTTAGATGAGGAGAGGAGAAGGAAACAGGGGGATGAGAGACATTCTGCAGGGTTACACAGAGCATAGCAAATTTCTCGCCAATATCGGCGCTTGCTTTGAATACGATGCCAAACATTCATTTTCAGTACAGTTCAGTTCAGTACAGTGATGAACACTGTAAGGCCATTATCTACGTATACGTTTCAAGCAATTTTTCGTCCAATTCGTGCAATTTTTCTGGTTGCCATAGCAGCGGCTTTCGAACAATTTCTTGCTAGTGAGGTTCAAGAAATTGTACGAATAAAAAATTGCTTAGAAATTCAATAATAGGATTCTTCGTCTACAACGCGAAAACAGATGGCTGCTTCAACTCATCACGCGTTTGCTCGTCGTCGTCTTTGTGATGAAGTGGAATGGGATTATGGAGAGCTTTTAATCGGTAATTTGAAAAGCTCCCATATCATAATGGAATCAAGGCATCCTCATTTCACTAAGAGGCTGAAAAAATTAGCATTTCAGCAGATCGCCATGAGGATAGAGCGAGAGGTGACGGCTCTCAAGAAGTTTTCTTTACGCCAGGTAGTTGAAATATTTTTTAACAATGCCTTTTTTTCTTTTTACTTTCTTGTCAAACTATTAATAGTATAACGTCTATTTCTTGTTGTATTTTTAGAAATAATATGCTTTTGTTCTGTAAGCGGATCTCATTGTTTTGATGAAATTTCGCCAAATTATCATAAAGTGGCTTTGGCGTGAACAGCTAATGCTATAGCAACATGCTATGTATTGAACAGTTTATAAATCAGTAATTAAGACTTTTCTTATTCATTTTATTTGTTATGCATTTGTAGCATATTATGCATTTATTTGTATGCATTCTTCAGCAGTATTTGCAGAAAGGGTTTCATTTAACCACCTGCGCTAGATGTATTATTAATGTTGGAGTAAAATGTTTGGAATATATATCCTATATATGTTTGTGTGTCAATATGTATTTATAAATTCTCCAAAGTTACATTACATAATAGTAATTTCAAACAGCAATTAATAAATTTTCCATATACAATTAATAATAGCGTAACAAAAAATGTGTTTGTAAAATTTAGTATAGCTTTCTAGTGTCTGAGTTACACCTTTTCTCTATCCATCCTGTTGCAAAATGGGCAATTTGTTTACCAGGAAGGAATATTACATTCAAAACTTTCTCTCACTTATATAGCAATGAGATATTATGATGAAAGAATTCATCAAGTTTGCAGAAAAACTTAAATTTTTAATTTGGGTTGAAATTTTGATGATTTATCCAACCGACTTTTATGTCCTTTCAGTTTCTAGTTGGAAAAACAAATGGAACTGAAATTGTTTTAAATTTTCAGAAATTATCCATGGATCTGTGTATTTCTTGTTTACTTCTGGAATATTTACTATATTAAAGCAGTTTATATAACTATATTAAAAGCAAATCTTTAATCTTTTCATTCATGGAACCCTCATACCTATATAGTGTTTTCGGGAACCCCATTCAACACATTTAAAAGATATGCCTTAAAATAATATTTAAAATAGATTAACATATGCTAGGTACTGTAATAAAGACAAAAAAGTATAGTATTTGGAAACCAGGGTAGTAAGCAACAGAAAATTCAATTTACTAATTCAATAAAATTCTTATTATTTTTAGAAATTTTTGCAAAATATCAGAATCCTCACCTAATACCGCAACGAAAAAAGAAATTGTAGCTTCTTTTACTAGTGGTGGGGTGCAAGAGATTTTAACTCCCAAGTGGGAACACTTCACTCGCCTCAGTTCCTTGATGATACTATTGAGCCCCTTATTGGTACCTCAAATCTAGATTACCTTGGGCTGGAAATTAATGCAGTACGTATTTCCCCTGATGTTATATATTTTTCTTTTCATATGTATGCTTCTTCTGTTCTTTCATGTATTACAGACTCCATTGAATGTCAGCATGGAGGATGCATTCCAAATGTTGTGGAACTTCCTCATTCCATGCAGTGAAGAGCCACAAGGGGAAGAGATGTCCCCCCTCAACTCCTCTGATGTCCCCCTCAACAGCTCTGTTGTCCACCTCCAAAACCTCGGCAAAAAAGAAAGAAAGGTCGACAACAGTCATTGGAAGCTTTCTATGAGAAAGCATGCAAAAATAACTTGGGGGGCTGTGGGCGAAAACAGTGAATGGGGGAATTTTTGCTTCTTTGATAGCCTCCGAGCTTAATAGGTGTGCCCTGCCCAAAGAAGCCTTGAAACAATACGCTTTAAGCTGTACAAAACACTCTTTGAGTGTCTTGAATAAAACGTTTTTCTTACCATTGTAGCAATATTTTCTTTTAAAAATTATTTTCATATAAGCTAGGATGATTTTAATCGACAATTTTAAAATGAATTATTTATATACATAATCGTGTTTTGCGTTTTTATGTAGTTAATTATCAGTTCTTGTAGAGATGAGGTTTTCCAAAGAAACATTTTAATTTATATCTAGCTTTTATATATATTCATGGTGACGCTCAAACATATTTGGACAGCACAACTTACAAGATACTTGTGCGTCAGCCCATGAGGGGCCTATTGCGCTCATCCGGCACTGATGTGTGCATGAAATTAATTAAATTACTATAAATACGATAAATAAGAAGATGAATTTCTTTTCATAAATCCTCTTTTAATTTCCTACAAAACGTTTATTGTTATCCACACACAATTGCCTGTCAGATATTATTTTTTGTGTTGGATCAACATTTTTGAACAAGTATTTTCTAATACAAGATACAATTAATTTCTAATACAATTTTCTATTACATATATACTTAACACTTTGCTGTTTGTTTGTACCAAATAAAAAGTAAGTTGTATATTCTAGTGTATATTGTTTTAACTTCATTTTTTATTGACTTTTGTAATATAACATAAGTTACATTTGCATTAAATCTTCGATATTTAAAATGTGAGTTTTGTTTTGATGACACAATAAGCAATGTATATTACTATAAATGGTTCAACAAAATGTTTATTAACAGTTCCTTTTCGACGAGTGATAACACAACAGAATATCTTTTTGTGGAAAAAAATTTAAACGGACGGTGATGGTTTTAACAGGGGGTGGGCTTAATTCCATCTTAGCTTTGGCATGCAATACCAATATGATTCAGCATGCCACACGGTAAGGCTTCTTTTGAAACAATTTGATTTCCGCTGTGTATAGATAAAGTAGAAGTCAATAATATGCAATTTACAGTTTTATTATACATTAATTTACGCATCATTTAAAGATATTTCTTCACATGAAGTAAACAGCATAAAATATAACTTTTTTTATCAACAGAAATTTAAACAAATTAAAATTGTACTTGATGTCATAATAAGAAAAACATAAAAATTCAAGTATTTCTCTTCATTACAGTTAAATAAAAGAAAAACAAAGATAAATAATTATACATTGCATTAATATGTTTTAATAAACAACTTTATTAAAAAATATTAATGCAATGTATCAATAATATATCTTACTCCAAGTACAGCACCTTCGGCGTTAGAAAAAATTACAATATATTCCTGACATCTTTTGGGTAATTGGATCCCCTGCTTGAGATCGCTTTGGCGGGAAATAAGTTGATTAGTGTTTTATAGTTCCCTTCAATTAGAACTCCATTCAAATATCCTCTCTGTCTGCAGAGTCTTCAGGAACTATGTATTTTTTTGACCATGGTAGTCTAATTGTGAAGAACAGGCAGCTAACACAATTAATTTAGTATTTGGCACAGATGTCCAAAATGGTGAGGGTACCAAATACTCTGAAGCGGCAACTGAAGTACCGTCATTTTGCACCCTGAAACCCTCGAGCTCGAGAAGTCTGTAGTTAAAATTAAGCATTCCTTACTTAAATTACTCCCGGATAGAGGGTTTTCATGATGTAGCAACATCAACGGAAGGCATCATCAGCCACAATGGCAAATTAGATACCAATCCTGGTAAGGCGGCTGCTTCAGGGATATTCATGTCACCATTTGTAATAGCCTGCCTGCAGTTTAGATTTCCCCCATGCTCCTCCATGCTTAGCTCCGTCCGTTGGGGCCAACATCAACATATAAAAATTTTAAATTGGCATCTGGCGGCCAACAACACGATGCTAAAAACCCCTTATAGTTTCTATATGTTGCTCTGAATGAGGTGGGGTTTTATTCTTATGTGCTTCCCGTCCATTGCACCAAGGCACAATGGAAAATTCCACTTTGCCCAAAATTCTTCTACGCCATCTTCCACTCATTTTCGGATTCAGGGACTTGGATTTCCTGACCCTAAATGGTGATAGATGGCTGAACAAGCAACTGGTATTATTCAGATGGTATTTTTGGGCTATACGGAACTGATAACTCAAAGAGGATTGCGTTTCACCTGAAATGAATAAAGAATATTTTTAATGCATTGAAGGGTTGAATATATAAATTGATCTAGAAAAGCAAATTTTCAATAAAATGGTAATATTGATACATAATTAAATATGTTGTAATACCTGTTGCAAGATATCTCAATGTTAAACGCAATCCTCTAGCAGCAGGAATTACTTGCCCTCATTATTGATGTGTTGTTCTCTCGATACTGGGAGGAAACAAGAGCTACAGGCGCTCCTCAAAAGTTGAGGCATCCATTCGTAAAATCTGCGATACTTTCACTGTCCTATAAATAATAATATATTTAATGATTTATAAGGCAATTAATTCAACGATGCAAATTGTTAATATATGCATATATAACTTTCATAAATATATTTTACCTAAAAGATTATGTGGTACCCAGGGTCTACCCAAGACTCTGAGGGGCTCATCCCTAATTTTCAATTATTTAAATCAACTCTCTATAACACTTTAAACAATATCAGCTAAAAAATGTTAAAAGATAACATTTTTTTTACAAAAATAAAAAGACTCTGAGAGGATATGAAAAACTTAATATATATATATATATATATATATATATATATATATAAAGTAAATAAATATAGGTACTAATTCAAAATTAATGTTTTCATATTTATGTGAGATTTTGGAGTTGGTCATTTGTACATATATAAAAAATGTTCATAAAGCCATCTTATCATAAAATATATCCAGGTATAGAAAATGTTGTTTAGAAAATATGCCAAGATTGGTTAATTAATATCTCCCAAATTTCATGTAGACCATATAAAATAATCAATAGTTTATTAAAAAATTCTGGCCATATGCACTTCGCACATACAAATATATAACATTATTTATACTCTTGCAGTGGCAGCTCATGGAAGTGTGAGGGGGGTGGGGTGCCTAGACTTCCTTACTTTTTGCAGTTTTTAAAGGCCATTTTTTGTACAAAAGGGTACTAGCCAAAAGAAAGTGAAAAGCTTGGAGCTCCACTTTCTGTCAGAGCCGCCCTATACATAAGTTTTCTGAAAAAATTAAGACTTACTTCAAAGAGCTAATTCCTTCATTAAATTCTCGTAGCATCTAATTGTGTTCTCCGTTGCAGCCACTTTCTCTGCCAAATTTTTCATTTTTGCTTTCATTATTTTCAATATGTCACAAATAAAGCAAATCAAAGCGCAAATCCGCTATCGTCAGACGCCATAACTGTTCTTGACTGTCAATATAAGCTCGACCGGTATAAAAAATAATGGATGGCTGTTTCCGAAGCAGAAAAATCGGCGAAGTAACATTTCAATGTGGTGAAAGAGCGCGGATGACGTCAGAGCATGTCGTTTTGTTTACGGCAACCCTTCACCCTCAGTGGGACGAAAAATTGCTTGAAAAATTGTTCAAATATCTACGTGTGATACGGCCTTAAAATGGAGACTTGGCTAAAGCCTTATGTTCCGATGTATTATGAATTAGATTTTTAGCAAGGTGTAATGTACGGTTAGTGATTGCACTGTCTTATAGTAGTTTTAACTGGAGCGTCTTGTGTTTTTAGCACAGATTGAAGAGAGTGGAATATGAAAATCTAATGAGTGAATTTACAGAATCTCTATTGGTTGATATGTTAAAAAATTCTTCAACTTTTTGAACTTGCTCTATTGTTTTACATTTTGCTATTGAGGAATATGACCATTCTCCGTGGTTGGAATAAAATTTTTTAAATTTCACACTGTGATTTGTATTTGATACAGTTTAATATAAAATGTTCACTCGTTCTGGTACTTGACAATCTCTGCACAAAGGAGAAACTGTTAGTTTAAAAAGAAAATAAATATCATTTTAATGGTAATTTTTTAGCTCGCAACTTATTGATTAAAACTTCTGTATTTCTATTTTTTGCTGCCTGTCTATTCCACTTTTCAAGATAAGAAATATAAATATAATTTTTATGTTTTTGCTTTTTCCACTGGCTGCTTCGTTTTACTTTTGTGTTGTTTTTTGAAATATGTATGTAGGTCTTCCCCCGTGTCAAGGAATAATATTCCCACGGTTCTGGGAGAAACTTTTAGCTAATTTATCAACTTCATTAATTTTTATTCCTTTGTGAGCTAGTACCCAAATGTGTGAATGTAATTGATTGGCAGGCTATTTGGAGCACTCATGTAGAGTTGAATTTAAATTTAATATTATGGTATTGGATTTTCTATTAATATTTTGGATACTTTTTTAGAACTGATAAGCTGTCCGTTAGGATGACATAGTTTTTCTGTTTCAGTAAACCAATTTTTTTAACGCAGTCCATATATTATAACTTCAGCTGTGAATATTGAAATTATTTCTTTCAGTATAAGATTTTGTCGAACTTTCTTGGGGATTAAAATTCCTATTGACGTTTGAATAGAATTTTTGAACCATCTGTTGCTATTATGATATTGCTACTAAAGTTTACGATTGAATGTAATCATTAATTATATATTTTGTGATATGACATCTGGAAAATCCTTGTTTTGAAATGGTGATTTCATATGGTATAAATTTTTATTTTGTGATTTTCAGGGTGGAGAAAAGAGGATCCACTGAAAGATATCCATTTAGGATATACATAGTTCTTGGAGCAGGTTGATTGTCTTTTGAAAATACTGATCTCTTTTTTTTCCTATATACGTTCTTCTCAAACTTTCAATAATGTCGCCCCTTTTCAATCCCAATTTTATCGCGCCCCCTTATACATTAATAAATTACTGAATACAATAATAATGCACTTTGACGCTAAAGCTACAATACGATCTTAATTATAAACCGTACGAATTAATAACATAAGTATTAAATTTTTTATATATATTTACTTTTAAGCAAAAAAATTAAGAAGTAATAGGATAATTATTATGTTATTTTTCCTTTCTCTAATTTTTAAATTGGAACTTATATTGCAAAATGCGGTGGCTGCTTAGAAGACAAAATATAGATATCAGCTAAATATAGAAAAAGAACTCAGAGGGTCAATTTCTAAAAACTTTTGAAAAATTTTGCTTTGCAAGACAAGCCCATGAGTCGCTAATACTTATTAAACTTGTTTTAATTCAGTATTAATAAGATAAGTATTAAATTTTTATATATATTTACTCTTAAGTAATATATATTTTAAATAAATTATACTTTTAAGTAATAAGGTTGATATGTTGTTTTCTTTCTCTAATTTTTAAATTTAAAACAGATTAAGAAATAATATTTAATTAAAGATTTATTTCCTTCAAGATCCATTTCAAAGTACTAATGTCATTAAAAATGGCCCATAATCTATGTTGCTCTTTATTATATCCATTACATCTGGCTGCGCGAACGTTCACCATGGCGGTGCAGGCAACAACAGACGTCTGCACAAAACTTGCTAAAAATGCTGTACCCTCCAATACCTGGTCCTGAGTCAGTCTTGCCTGAATCGATTAGCTACCGAATCTCTCTTGAATGTACATTTCATAATTCATGCGTTAATTGTAGTATGGTATTAAGTATTTGACAGTGGATTAAAAACAAAATCATAGATATATTTTTAAATCACAGCGAGCATTCGACGATAATAAAGCATCAACAAGTACACAGACGAGGGGCAAATTGATAGTAAGTTTCGAATGGGTTTAGGGATCCATTCAAAATACTTCAGAAGGGCTTTCTCGACTGCCGAAAAAGATCTTCATAGATTTCATCAATGATGACAGAAATTAAGGGGCAATTTTGTAAATAAATCACTCTTTTGAATTCTGGATACAGGGTGAATGCTTTGAATTTTCTGCACACTGAAAACAAAGCATTTCATTATACTTTCGCTTTTACTATTGCATTCTTCTCGGATTCTTCCTGGATTCTGATCTGTCTTCCTGTCCACACAAATCCCTTTTCCCTATCCAAAATCCTATTTTCTAAAGATTTTCCTGCCCCCAACGCTACGTGTCAATATAAGCTCGACCGGTATAAAAAAAATAATGGATGGCTGTTTCCGAAGCAGAAAAATCGGCGAGTAACATTTCAATGTGGTGAAAGAGCGCGGATGACGTCAGAGCAGTCGTTTTGTTTACGGCAACCCTTCACTCTCAGTAGGACGAAAAATTGCTTGAAAAAATTGTTTCAAATATCTACGTGTGATACGGCCTTAAAAATGGAGACTTGGCTAAAGCCTTATGTTCCGATGTATTATGAATTAGATTTTAGCTTAAGGTGTAATGTACGGTTAGTGATTGCACTGTCTTATCAGTAGTTTTAACTTTCGTCTTGTGTTTTAACTGGAATTGAAGAAAGTGGAATATTGAAAATCTATTAATTAGAATTTTAGAATCTATTGGTTGATATGTTAAGAATTCTTCAACTTTTTGAACTTGCTCTATTGTTTTACATTTTGCTATTGAGGAATATGACCATTCTCCGTGGTTGGGGATAAAATTTTTTTAAATTTCACACTGTGATTTGTATTTGATACAGTTTAATATAAAATGTTCACTCGTTTCTGGTACTTGACAATCTGCACAAAGGAGAAACTGTTAGTTTAAAAAGAAAATAAATATCATTTAATGGTAATTTTTTAGCTCGCAACTTATTGATTAAAACTTCTGTATTTTTATTTTTTGCTGCCTGTCTATTCCACTTTACAAGATAAGAAATATAAATAAAATTTTTATGTTTTTTGCTTTTTTTCCATATTTCTTCGTTTTTACTTTTGTGTTGTTTTTTGAAATATGTATGTAGGTCTTCCCAAGTAATCCAAGGAATAATATTCCACGGTTCTGGAGAAACTTTAGCTAATTTATCAACTTCATTAATTTTTATTCCTTTGTGAGCTAGTACCCAAATGTGTGAATGTAATTGATTGAGCTATTTGGAGGCACTCATGTAGAGTTGAATTTAAATTTAATATTATGGTATTGGATTTTCTATTAATATTTTGGATACTTTTTAGAACTGATAAGCTGTCCGTTAGGATGACATAGTTTTCTGTTTCAGTAACCCAATTTTTTAACGCAGTCCATATGGCTATAGCTTCAGCTGTGAATATTGAAATTATTTCTTTCAGTATAAAATTTTGTCGAACTTTTTTCTTGGGGATTAAAATTCCTATTGACGTTTGAATAGAATTTTTTGAACCATCTGTTGCTATTATGATATTGCTACTAAAGTTTGATTGAATGTAATCATTAATTATATATTTTGTATTATGACATCTGGAAAATCCTTGTTTTGAAATGGTAGTTCATGAGTATAAATTTTTATTTTGTGATTTTCAGAGATTGGAGAAAGAGGGATCCACTGAAGAATATCCATTTTAGATATACATAGTTCTTGGAGCAGGTTCATTGTCTTTTGAAGTATACTGATCTCTTTTTCCCTATATCAGTGCTTCTCAAACTTTCAATAATGTCGCCCCCCTTTTCAATCCCAATTTTTATCGCGCCCCCCTTATACATTAATAAATTACTGAATACAATAATAATGCACTTTGACGCTAAAGCTACAATACACGATCTTAATTATAAACCGTACGAATTAATAACATAAGTATTAAATTTTGTATATGTTACTTTTAAGCAAAAAAAATTAAGTAATAGGATAATTATTATGTTATTTTTCCTTTCTCTATATATAATTTTTAAATTGGAACATATTGCAAAATACGGTGGCTGCTTAGAAGACAAAATATAGATATCAGCTAAATATAGAAAAAGAACTCAGAGGGTCAATTTCTAAAAAACTTTGCTTTGCAAGACAAGCCCATGGAAGTCGCTAATACTTATTAAACTTGTTTTTAATTCAGTATTAATATAAGATAAGTATTAAATTTTTATATATGTTACTCTTAAGTAATATATATTTTAAATAAATTATACTTTTAAATAATAGGTTAATTATGTTATTTTTCTTTCTCTAATTTTTAAATTGAAACAGATTAAGAAATAATATTTAATTAAAGATTTATTTCCTTCAAGATCCATTTCTAAAAGTACTAATGTCATTAAAAATAACCTAATCTATGTTGCTGTTTATTATATCCATTACATCTGGCATTCTCGCGAACGTTCATGTGAGTCTAGGCAACCTAACAGACGTCTGCACAAAACATGTAAAATGCCTGTACCTCATACAATTCTAGTCAGTCTTGCCTGTATCGATTAGCTACCGAATTCTTTGAATGTACATTTCATAATTCATGCGTTAATTGTAATTTTGGTATTAATATTTACGACAGTGGATTAAAAAAAAATCATAGATATATTTTTAAATCAAAAAGCGAGCATTCGACGATAATAAAGCATCAAAAAATTAAAAGCAGGGCAAATTGATGAAAAGTTTCGAATGGGTTAGGGATACAAAATACTTCAGGGGGCCGACCCCAAAAAGATTTTCATAGATTTCACATCCAATGACAAATTTAAAAGGGGCAATTTTGAATAAACACCTTTGAATTCTGGATAGGGTAAGTAATTTTCGCACTGAAAAAAAAAAAGCTTTTCGATATTTTACCATTTTAACATCATACCTTTGTGAACCCGGATTTTCTGCGATGGCTACTTTGAAGACAAGGTACAGATCTGAGCTAAATATCAAAAAAAAAAACTCAGGTCAATTTCTAATTTTTTTGCCTTCCATTGAAAAAATTTTTCCTGCAAAAAATAATCATGTAAAATTTTTAAACTTTTCTTATACTGGCGAAGTACCCACTCTTAACACGAGTTTATTTTTTAAGAAAATGATAATATATTATTCTTGATATAATAAAAAATTGGGAGAGTAAAACGTCTGTGTTCAAAAATGTAAAAAGATTTATTGAAATGAATATATATTATTATCGGTTTTGAATGAACTGAATTTTAAGCCTCCAAATTAGCATTTAGAAAAATGTTAAGTAAAAAAAGAATATAAAAATTCAATAAAAAATTGTTTTTTTTATTTAAAACAAGAAAGCCCGGGGTAGGGGGGTCTGTACAACGTTAATGGTCTGGAGTGAAGCACCCCAATTTTTTTTTATATAATTATTTTTAAATACAAGATAAAAAAACCCCAATTTCGTGAATAATTTTAAATAAGAGAAAATAACTTTCCTATTTCAAAAGGGTTTTTCTATTTGTCTTTATAATTTGAGAAAATATACAAAAAAACTGAACAAATTGTTCCAAATTTCTGACCTTTAAAAAAGGACACAAATCACGACACTTTGCTAACATTGGAAAGTTATTTGCAACAAAACTGTCCAGTTTACTTATTGTAATTTTAAAGTCCATTGATGATCGACAAATATCCTTTTAATTTTTTTGTTGTGTTTTTAAGGGTAAAAATGTTTGCGGGACAATGGCTTCATTTTCTTTATAAAGTTCTTAAGTAGCTATTGAAAATTTTCCTTTCGTTTCATGTTTATTGCTTTTCTCAAATTTACTTTCGCTAACATGATTAATATGCATTATTTCAGCAAATGTTTCCCTTGTTTGATCAGCTTCAATTTCCTTTCAGAGATCACAGATGCCCAATTCTTTTTTATATTCTGCTCATTTACATTTATAAGCCATAATCAGTCGTACAACATCACAATTAAAACCACTAAGTTATTCATAGGGAAAAATGCAGCATGTTCAAGAAAATATTTTTGAAAATTGTGGTCGTGCCGGGAACTCGGTCTAAACAAGTACGTTAAAAAAAAATGTTTGCCACTCCCAAAAAAGGAGATATGTTATCAATTCACTTTAGCTCCCATTAAGACTGTCATATTAGAAGATTCTCTGTCAAGGTCATTGGTAACAAATAAACAGTTTTCCCAGAATTAACGATTTTTTTTATTATATGTTTCAGTATACTCATAAAAAATCTTGATCAATTAATCATTCAAAGTGCTCAATATACTTATCCCTGTATCATAAAACTCTTTCACATTGTAAAAAAAACGCAACAGAATTATATAATTTACAACTTCCCTAAAAGAAAGGGATGAAGGTAACCATACCAAAAAGTTTGAAAGCCAGCAAAAGTAATATTTTAGATTAAAAGAAACGCGTAATAAAAAAATCTCTCATCGTAGGATTACAGTAAAGCAAACAAAATATTTTTTTATTTAGTTATAGGATCAAAGATAGCTAATGAGCGTTCAAAGTAGAATCTTTTATTTTTGATGACCTTTTTTCACCAGATGATACATATCAATCATATCAATGTAAATCTGTATTTTTTTATTATATCAGAAAGTATTTTTTCATTCCAGTAAATTAATTTTTTTTAACCTTTTATTTTCGATATGCTCGCGCCCCCCTTGAAGGGTTATCGCGCCCCCAGGGGGCGCGCCCCACAGTTTGAGAAACACTGCCCTATATTAATAAAAAATATTATTTATATCCCAAAATAACTTTGCGTTCGGGGACCAGTCTTTTAATGTTATTTGTTTAGTTATAAATTTTTGGCAAAGGAAATTATGACGATTAACAATACTTCCATTCATAGATTCTGCTCTTAATAAATCTAACGGGGTGTTTCTTGGGAGACCTAGGGCTAAACGTAAGGCAGCATTATAAATCGGTTCTAATTTTTTGTCTGTTGGTATTGCTTGAAAGGAAAAAGTTGTCTTCCATGTCAAAAGGG